>NQII01000944.1:433847-447544 GCA_002778355.1 Clitarchus hookeri
GTGGGGGAGGATGGTATACCCAGGTAGGGTCAAAAAGATTGTGGGAGTGAGCCAGGTTTCAGAGAGGAAAACGACATCGGGAGAGTAACTGGCCAGGAGGGAGCGGAGGTCGGGCAGTTTGGCGAGGAGGGAACTCCTGTTCCAGATGAGGAATTTTAAGAGGGGAGGGGGATCCATCGAAAAATTAGAGGAACACATTCAGGAGAATGTCCAGTTTCTCGGTGATGGACTGGGCTGGGGAGAGGGCAGCGATTGTGTAACAAGCTTGGGAGAGGGTAGCGACGGTGGAAAAGATGAGGGGGAGGTAATGGCGGATGAAATCAATGATTTTCAGAGGAAGTCGAGAGGGTGGTGGAGGACGGAGTGTGGTCGAGGAGTGAGCAGGGGAAACTGACGGGCTGATTGGTGGTTAGGAACAGAGGGGGCAGGGACGATGGTCGGGCATCGGGCTTAATGGACGTGGTTTGGGCATGAAGGGTCAGCCAAGGCAGGAGCTACCCTGGGCACACCCAATACAGGCAAACCAGTGGCTGTGTGCAAATCTGTAGTATGGGCTATTAAGCCCACAGCAGACTTCGTCCCATGCTGTCAAGCCACATGGCGTAGCTTATACACCGGCTGGGGTCAGGTAAGCTGCCAATAAAGTCAGCCCAGTCAAATTGCCAGTGTCTTCGACAGACGCACAAAACTTTGACTGACCGTGACGTCGTCAGTCACCTGCCGTCAAGAGTTCTTTATAGGTAGATGCATGTGATGGTGATAACAGGATATATGTCCAGCATATTCTTGATCATGTATTGAAGTTGCATTTTTTTTGCATTTAGTGTAAATAGTCNGGCGGAGGACGGAGTGTGGTCGAGGAGTGAGCAGGGGAAACTGACGGGCTGATTGGTGGTTGGGAACAGAGGGGGCAGGGACGATGGTCGGGCATCGGGCTTAATGGACGTGGTTTGGGCATGAAGGGTCAGCCAAGGCAGGAGCTACCCTGGGCACACCCAATACAGGCAAACCAGTGGCTGTGTGCAAATCTGTAGTATGGGCTATTAAGCCCACAGCAGACTTCGTCCCATGCTGTCAAGCCACATGGCGTAGCTTATACACCGGCTGGGGTCAGGTAAGCTGCCAATAAAGTCAGCCCAGTCAAATTGCCAGTGTCTTCGACAGACGCACAAAACTTTGACTGACCGTGACGTCGTCAGTCACCTGCCGTCAAGAGTTCTTTATAGGTAGATGCATGTGATGGTGATAACAGGATATATGTCCAGCATATTCTTGATCATGTATTGAAGTTGCATTTTTTTTGCATTTAGTGTAAATAGTCCAGGACTTAACGTCCTCTATCACTGCATGGGAATAAAGATCATAAACAGCAAAAACCATTATACCATAATATATTCCTCCATGCAATGCCTACTGATAAAAACAAGTATGAAGGGCATGCCATACTCTTTTGGTCTTTTACGTATATTATTGTATTAGTGCTTGAAGATAGCGAATGTGAATACAGCTGCCCATAACATGATGAAACAAAGCAAAGGAATTCAAGGAATATAATAAAACATTCATATTTAACAGGGAAGTCGTGCATAACCCACAGAAACACAGATGTTCCTGCCAGGAAAACTGGGAGAAAAAAAAAGTGTCTGGAAGTGTGAAAGTGTGGTTATGTCACATTACTGTCGTAGATGTAAAATGAACAATTTGATAAAGAACAGAAGAAATAATGTTTTAATCTAAAACAAATATTATTCTTGTCCAAGCTTTTTAATGTGACTTGAGTTTTATAACTAATAATTAAAAGTAGTAATGTTAATGTTGAGTTGCAAGTGAAAATATTGTTAATATATAAAAATTAACACAAATAGCTTTATTTTCAAACAATTCATTCATAGTTTACACACCTTAAAATACATTTATAATTACCATTGCATTATACGTTTTACAGTATATATGTTAAAAAGAACCATTGAAGTAGAAACAACGACTTTGGTTGATCACACTCTCATTACCTGGGTGGTAAACAGTTTTCTTTGTTTTCTCAGAACCGCGGTAAATGGACTTACGTCCTTTTACCATTTCAAGATTCATTTTTCTTTTGCATAAAACCAGTTGCCGACCACTTTGAAAGGTAAGATTGTTTTACACCTCCCATTGCTGATGCTTCCCATAAGCCATTCTGCCCACCGTGAACACACTGTCCGATTGATAACTTCTCCGCATGCTCCCAGCTGATTGAGTGTGCGTGAGACATTCAAAATTTGGCTTGCATTTGTTATTTAATTTTCTTTTTCAGATGATTTGAAAGTTTGGGAATGGCTTGCATTCAGTGTCAGCTTACTATCTATTATACATAGTACTTTGTTATGTTATATTCTTTACTTAGGTGAGTTGAGGTGTAACGTGTTTTAATGTATTATTTACAGTAATATTAATACAGTAGTACATTTTTTTAACAATTGCCATTTTTATTGTTTCTTAATTAAACTTTATTCCCAGATAACATACAACTTTTGTTATACTCAACATTAAGTTTAGACGTTGTCTTGTCATTGATGTAAATGTCAGTTCTTTGTATACTAAAATTCTGGATGCAAGGAAATTTTTTTGGCAATCCCCTTAAAAATGGTATACATATTGAGAATTCACTGATTTCTCTGTAACTGCAACCAGTTTGTTTCAAATTTGTTTTATGTGGTAGACTAGTTTTATGTTAACATTTATGTGAGGGTTGAGTTTTAGTTAATAAATTTAACAGAAGTACTTTGGTATGCCAAAAGACTGGTAATCATGAAAATATAAGTGAACTTTGTGTAACTCATGCGGTATTACTTGGAAATTCTACAGCATGACAGTACATCATTTTAAAATTACGCCTTACTTACATAGAATTTGTAACTGCCACAGGAGGGTGAAATCGAGAAACACTTAAAACTGCTTACATACTGTAAAGCATATTTTAGTTTACATGGAAGTAAGAAAAGTTATTAGCTGCACATTATTATTTTCAAAAACTTGGCCCTGTTATGTCAGTGTAACTGTTTACTTACCGTTATTTCAAGTTCACAAATTTTCCTAGTTTTAAGGCGCTGATGAGAGGTTTTGGCCAATATTTGAGGTTTGCCTATTTTTAGACTAACACGGTAGTGTTACATGACAAACTGTGAAACCCAAAAACCAGCCAACAAATGTCATTAATTAAAATAATAGAATTAAATAGAAATGTATCTTCATTTTAAGGAAACCACTTACGCTACCTCAAAAACAGGTCCACAGGAAAAAACAGTTTATTTACCTTACTGTTATTAAATCACAGATTATAGTTAAATAAGAAATCAGAGAATACAATGTTACCCTTACTTAACATAAAATTTTGTTGTACTGTTAAACACAGTGAACTCGCATTTCACTGCTTTCATCTTTGTTATAAACTTAAACTATGAACTGGATTCAGAATTGAATCAATGTCAGAAGGAGGAGGGGAGGGGACTGGCTGTGAGTTGACAATGCAGATCAACTTTTTTCATACAAAGGTGTAGTGTATTTTAACAAAGGATAATTAAACAAAAGTAGAAATTTTTTTATAGTTACTCATACATAAAGCTCTGCAGACACAAAAAGTGAATCTGAAACCAAGTAAGCGGTTTACAACAAAAATGAATTTGATTTCCCGTTCCTCTGTTGCCACTGCACAGACCGTCCAAGTTGGGCTGGAGCAGCGGGTCACACACGTACAACATGGATGGTGGGTGCACGGAGATCTAGCGCCTGCTCTTGGTCTTCTTCTTGGTGCCGCTAGACGGCTGGGCCTGACCTTGGTCCGCGCCACCCTGCTTACCCACCCTACTCTTGAGTTTGGGGATCATCTGCCCCAGGTACAGCATCACAGAGTCCCCTGCAACATGGCCACAGCTATCGTGTGTAGAGCGGAGAGATTTGGGCCGCTCTTGACAAGGTCACGAGAGCAGATGAAACGAGTTGGAAATGGAGCAGTGCAAGGATGCGAGGGCGGGGAAAACCGGAGATACTAGAGAGAACCTGCTAACCGGCTTTATCGTCTGGCACAATTCCCCCGTGCAAAAATCCAGGAGCGACCCCACTGGGAATCTAACCCGGTTCGCCTAGGTAGGAGGCGAACACACTAGTCGCTGCTCCACTGCAGCCCCCGGTGGGAGGTGGTGACAGGTAGATACAAGATTATATGGTGAACAGCGATAAAACTGCATAACATAAATTATAGACTTGAGAATGAAATTAATTATAACAAGAACGTACTCCATTTTAAAGTAAAACTTTAATTATTTCTTTTAACAAACAATATTTTGAATATTTTTGTTAAATAAATCCTCAAAATAAGGTCCCTAGTAATAGGGCACTGTGATGTTTCAACGACTCCAGCTGGCTCTCAGTAAACAATTGTGCCTATCCTTGTGTGTGTGTGTATATATAAAACTGTGGAATATTTCAATGTTAACTTTTTCCTGAACAGAAATGAAAGTTGATATTTTGTTGCCAATTTACAAACACTGTAATTGAAACAAACATTGACGCTGAAAAGTGTCAAAGTCAGCACAAATCGCTATACGTTGGCCTGTGTTTATGATATTTATTGTTCTGTAGACCTTTTAAATTACAGCAACAAAGTTATTATGATGGTTTTATTGGACTGGGTCCACTGCCAATAAATTTCAAAGATATAAAACAGTACAGCCATCGCCTAAAATTTTGAGGAAACAGAACACACAGAAAGTTTGTTTATGCTACTGTATTTTCCATTGCCAACACAATGCTTCATGTTCGGACGTAACTTTAAGGTATAAAAAAAATTTTTTTAATAGAAAAGAAAAAGGGGGGGGGGGAGGATTAACCAATGGACCATATTTAACAGAATACAGGACAACCTCAAAATTAAAACCACCTCTATGGTCCCCACATTTTTACTTAGATCTACAGGGAAAAAATCATTTCTACATAATTTATTTTGTTACATAATTTAGGAGGATTATACTATCTAGGTACATAAATACGTGTTTAACATAACCAAATACTTTGATAATAATAATATACAATAAACTGCTCACAGTTTAATCGGGCACTTTAGAAATCTATCTCCGAAATATGTTGCTGGCCCTACCTGCATATATTTCAATAGATGCATGCACCCAGTCAAGTTGGTAACGATGGAGGAAGAGAAGTTCCGTGCCATAATTTTGAATTGAAGTGTTAGGCAAACATCAGTGAATACTGAAACAGTTAATTTTACTTTACTTCCTGTTTATTTTTAATGCATTTGAATGTAAGAATAAGCAAGCGTAAAATATTTACTTTTCTAATAATTTCAGAGTTTCACTTGACCAATGCATGAATAAAGTGATCAGACCCATGTTAATTTTATATATGGTGGAAAACTACCCAATATGTGTATAAGTACATATAAGTAGCAATTTCAAAAGTGCTCAGTTTACCGTGAACAGCCTACGTATACTAATTCTTTGTCTATCCCCACATTTTTTCTTATTATAAATCACAATCTTTGAATGTTTCAAAATTTTATTTTTTAACTAAACCGAATTAAGTAAAAAAANCTAATTCTTTGTCTATCCCCACATTTTTTCTTATTATAAATCACAATCTTTGAATGTTTCAAAATTTTATTTTTTAACTAAACCGAATTAAGTAAAAAAAAAAAACTGACATTACTTGCCACTGCTCAAGAAAAAATGTTCCAACTCAAATGTTTAGTATGTGAAAATAAGATGACCAACTTTTTAGAAGGAAAACACTGAAATAAAAATTGTCCTTATATTGTGGCAAAAATACAGTACTTCTGAAAATCCTACACCAGTGGTTCTCAAACAGCGGTCCAAGGACCACTGGTGGTCTGTGGCTTTGGTCGTAGATTGTACACAAAATAAATTTTATTTTATGGTTTATTTTATTAATTAGTTTCGACTTTTGTATGAACATATTCTTTAATGGCAAGTTTCTTATGATGGTTTGAAGAGGTCTGGGCGAATCTCAACAAGGCCTTAAAGAGGCGCTGAAAGTGAGATAAGGTATATTATATTTTATTACTGCATTTTTGTTTTTACATCTCTGTAATATATCTTGTTCTATGTTTTTTTGTATTATAGGTATTTTGGACTCGATATATAGAGTTTTTGACATTTTAAAGAACTTAATTTTATTTAGCATTTATGTATTTTCTTTATTTTATTTAATGAAATTTTTTTTATCTGAATTTGTTAATTTTTGTTAGGAATATTGGTTTAGTTACATTTGTTTTTTGTTAGTGTAGGAGTTTTATTTTGAATTTTTTGGTAGGGCCATCCAGTTGCTGTGAAGTTTGTACCAAATATTTTAATTTGAACCAGGGGTAGATTATTTGGGAGAGGAACTTGTTTTAATGCTGTTTATTTTAAATTTCATAAAGATTGAGTACTTTCTTCGATGATTCACTAACACAAATTTGTTACGTTCCATTTGGAAGACATTACATCAAAAGTGGCGGCATCTTTTGAATGAACAGATTATTCCTATTTTTTTTATAAGGTGGACGTGGTGCATCGTGCTCTGCGTTAAATGATAGTCTAGAAAGAGACTTGTTTTGAAGTGTTTAATTTGCCTCAGAAGCGCAATTATTGAAACAACGGATGTGCCTCAAATTAAAGAGATATGTTTTTATTTGTAATAAATAAGTTTTATGTTTAGTTAGAGTTGTACGCTGCAGTAAGCAACGCAGTATTTTCCCATTACCAGCATGAGAACTACAGTTGAATTTTTCTGTAAAATGTTTTAAGTGTTATGAGACTGATGATTGTTTTTAATTTTTCAGTTTACAAGTAACAAACTTTTATTTGAATTTAAGAATTGTGTGGTACTTCAGAAAACTTAAATAAACTGTTTTAATTGAAAAGAACTGAAACTAGTAAAAAAATTAAAATAAATTTATCCAATTAATTTCATTCATCAAATTAATGTACATCCTTTGATAATTTAATCTTACTCTTATGGGTTTTTCGCTGAGCTTCCGGGACGGCGCTGTTGTGATCATAATTATTTTTACGTTAAAAGTTCACATATTTTAAGTACCATTACATTTTATGCAGTTCACATACTTGAACCTACTCCTACATATTTTCTTTCTACAATGCTTTCTCATAATGGTAGTGTGTCATGGTAAAATGTATGTCCAATATGATCCTTTATATATGTGTTACTTTTGTCGCATACTGTTTGCCACTACACCGTCTATCGCCACACTTCTAATATTTTCAGAAAAGTGGCACTGTAATGATTTCAGCATTTAAAGGTTTTGTTTATGTTTTTGTTTTCGTTTGAGTTGAATGTTTATTTATTTTGAAACATAATTATTTATTTTAAAGCCCCCAACCCTCAGGCATGGCTAGATTTGTATTTCAAGACATCACCTACAAATTTTATTTATATATTTTGGTTTGTTTACATTTTTACAGATGCATAACTTATGATAGCAAAGCTGGACAAAGCTCGCATATCACAGAATTCCCAGACATTTCACTACTTTCTTCAAAATTACCTGATTTTATTGACTGTTTTTGAAATTCCCATGTCCCTGTTTTCCTGATGAGTGGCAACCATGAGTTTACGAGACATAAGGAAGGATACACACAGACCAGATAGAAGGAACTATGCAAGACTTTAAAAAATGAGCAATAAACACAACCAGAAACAAACCACGAGGGGCCAAATGTAGGGACATAAAGTAGTTGCGACCTTGTGACCATACGTGCAATGCAGGAGCAAACTTACGAGTGGGGAAGGTTGGGTTGACCGGAGTACCGTCATCATTCTTGAGCTGCACGCGGATGCGGCCTCGATACAGCATCTCCTTGCTGCGCTCACGGCAGTACAGCTTGTTCTCAACGCCCACCTTCATGGCAGCCGCCAGCAGCACGTCCCGGATCTCCTGGTGAGTCGGGTTCTCCACTGCCTGCGAGACAAACATTGCAACCAAACACACACACACTTGAGCAGAACATCAACTAGCTGCGTACAGTCTCAACAGCCAAGTAACAACAAAATAAAATAGAGAATTTAGAATCTTCAATTGATTTCTATGAACCAAAATGAAAGGGAAATAACTTTTCAAAGCCATATTTTTATTTATTGAGAACTCCTCGTATTTTATTTAGTAAGTTCTACTTATTTTACCATTACGCCGTCCTCAATATTAAAAAGGTAAGCTGCGCAGAACTCCTCACATTTTATTTGGTACGTTCTACTTATTTTACCATTACGCCATCCTCAATATTAAAAAAGTAAGCTGCGCAGAACTCCTCGTATTTTATTTGGTACGTTCTACTTATTTTACCATTACGCCGTCCTCAATATTAAAAAGGTAAGCTGCGCAGAACTCCTCACATTTTATTTGGTACGTTCTACTTATTTTACCATTTACGCCGTCCTCAATATTAAAAAGGTAAGCTGCGCAGAACTCCTCGTATTTTATTTGGTACGTTCTACTTATTTTACCATTTACGCCATCCTCAATATTAAAAAGGTAAGCTGCGCAGAACCCATCTAGGTTACTTTTGTGGGTCTACTATATTTCCTTCAGAANTCCTCAATATTAAAAAGGTAAGCTGCGCAGAACCCATCTAGGTTACTTTTGTGGGTCTACTATATTTCCTTCAGAAAAGCCACTATTCTATATAATTAATTATATATAACATATGTATACAAATATATATTATTTAATACTTGTCCGGCACACAAATATGGTGTGTATGTTTCTCCTTTGTGTATTTTGTTGACATACAGAGGGATGTGTAATGTGTAGCCTCATTGATAAATAAGAGGCCTATACTGTGTTATCTGCATCACTAAATATTTGTAGCAAAAAAAAAACTTAGATGAAGCAAATGCACCAGATTGATTTAATCACATGCCATTACTGTATATGATTTTCACTGACACCACTAGCATATTAACAAACTATAATTTTAAGAGTCGTTGGTAACCTTCACTTACCTTTTCTTTTGGAATCCTCCTGCCCTCAGACAGGGACTTCTTGCTGTTGATGTACGCTGGATAGATGCATATCCACCTGCAGGTCAATACGTCAGATGCAAGTGACACAAGTTACAGTGCTTTCAGCACCACATACTAGATGCTCTTCTTGAAGTTTAATAACATCACAAGAGTTTTTTCATTGGATAAATACAAAAAGGCAGACATACCCTGATCTAAAACCTTCACTTGTAAAAGAATATTTATCCACACATTAATGTTGGATCCTTTTTATCAAGTCACAAAAAAAGTTTGTAATTGTGATAAATTATGTAGACGTGCACTTTTTTATTTACAGTTGCTGAACTGGCACCTATATAATCAATCAGTTTATTTTGTTGTGTACGCATATATTTTTTTAATAATTCTAACTATCACATTAACGTACACATAGTATGTATGTAAGGGATCAGTTATCATGTGTGTGTATTCCTTGTGGAGTAGCCCACGAAGATCANGGGGGAGGGGGGGGGGTGATATTATCCTTGGAAGCTCAATGGTTTTGTGCCAAAAAACCTTTTTAAGCATGTGTCAAAACAACTTACGTTGGAATTTAAAACAAAAAAAAGATCCGATACACACTTAGTCCTGGGTGATATTTTGAGCTTCGGCGAGAGGGTGCGCAGGCAAAAGACGTCAACATGCATACCAGCGACATTCCTGGACCAACTCAGTGGGGTAGTTCTTGATACATTCTAGCAAAGACAATTTACGCTCAAGCCTAAATATCCTGCATTTCTGTTATGAATTTTAAAAGTTAAAACACGTTTGAACATGTTAAAAATTACAATTATTGGTAATTACATCTGATACCACACACAGTATTTTCTCACAAAAGTTTTTACAATTTAAATTATTTTAAAGAAGTTGAATAACAACATTTGACTATAAGTAAAATGAACACAGATCTGCAGTCAGTTTCTGAATCGGTCAAGTACTCTACAAATAAAGTGACCTTTACAAATGAGTAATAATTACAGAGGTAACGATAGCTCAAGCCTAGAGCATTGCTGTAGTGGGATACGAGCAGCAGCTCACAGGGCTTCGATAATAACCTGATCACTGTCGTACACACACACACACACAGAGTTTAACCCTAATGAAAGTTTGACCATTTCCTGTTGACTTTTTGCTAAATGCATTATACATATTAGGGATTTAAATGGTTACCACATGGGCAACGTAGTTGCCTTTGTACTAGTTTTTGTTTTTTACGACTTTCATATGATATTCACAATTATTTCGGAAACAATCTAGTCATAACCAATCTTTGCAGGCATTTAGCCCCGCCGCACATGCCCACACTCGCATTGGCCGTCACGAGCTGCGTGCGAGTGGCAGTATTTAAAACCTATGGCGCAGTACCAAACTCCACATTTGCTCTCACGTGTCGACGCAGGCACGTACATGAGCGTGTACGCGCATGTCGGCTAGGTGACCGAGACATTGTTTTCGAGTGGCAGTGGCGCGAGTGTTTGCAAAATGGAGGAACTCATTGAAGCTGTTCGAAGCGTAAAATGTTTATACGACGTAAAACACCCAGATTATATGAATACAAAATTAAAGGATTCTATTTGGAAACGAATTGCAGAGGTGCTGTATCTCAAGAATGGTAAGTATTATTTGTATAAATCTTACTGATATTATAAATGAACTGAAAATGTTGTGTAGGTAGATATGAAATTCTAACATTTATTTAATATACTCATATGTGCATTTTACAAAATGATTAAAAGTTCCATTGTTATTTGTTGTATTAATTGTCGAACGATATCAATACGCGCCCCGTTGCACGCTGTGGTTTTGCCAGGTCACTCGTCCTTCTACGGAGTTAAAATAATCCGTAAATTGGTCTCTTATTTCAAATGCTCTTTTCGAAACGCGTCCTCTCAATGGAGGCAAAGGCAGTAATTGTTGAAAATTTGGTAAATTATCATTTTCCAGGTCCAGGTCCTCATTCATATTTTTACTTATACGTTTTGTGCGTAAATAGTTATGCAAGACACAACACGCCATAACAATTTTGTCTACTGTTTCTACTTTCATTTCAAATGGCCGTAAAAATATTCTGAAACGGGAACTCAATATGCCGAATGCACATTCAACCGTTTGCCTTGCTCTTGAGAGTCTGTAGTTAAAAACTTTGTTTCTATAATTGTCTATCACTTGTCTCTGAGGGAAAGGTCTCATAAGATTTTCCATTAAAGGAAATGCCGCGTCACCAACAATAACATAAGGCACAACTATGTCTTCTCTTCCAGGTAGACCCTTGGGCTCGGGCAGATGTAGCTGTCTGTTCATCATGTTTCTCTTTAATATGCAATTATCAAATATATTTCCATCTGGAAATCTGCCTTTAGAACCGACATCAATAAATACAAATTTATAATTTGCGTCTACTACCGCCAACAGCACAATAGAATGATGTTGCTTATAATTAAAGAATGAGGAGCCACTGTTTATAGGTTTTTTAATTGTCACATGTTTTCCATCGATAGCGCCCACAGTATTAGGCATTTGCCATATATTTTGGAAATCGACGGCATTTTTCTTCCATATATCCAGTGTAGGTTCCGGCAAGTGAATAGGTTGCATGTTCCTCCAAATAGCTGAAGATACCTTGGTTATAATATTTGAGACAGTCCTTTCTCCCATTCTGTAACTATAAGCAATGCTCCGATACGAGTTACCGCTCGCGACAAATCTGTAAAGAGACAAAAATACATGTATTATATTTGATATAGTCGTGATTATTAATGATGACTAATTTTATTGCAGGAAGTGAAGCCAAGAAATCTTGGGAAAAACTGAGAAACAATCACCGAGATGCGCTTCGTCGACAGAAAATTTCTAAACCAAAAAGTGGATCAGGGGCTGTTAATATAAAGTCATGGCGCTTTCAAGAAAATATGGCGTTTGTAATCCCGTATATGGCAAATAGGCCAAGTAACACCAATGTTAATGAAGACATACTAAATGACGAATCATCTCATAGTAATTCAAATACTATAGAAAATGACATTGAAAAAAATGTTAATGATACGGATATTCATGAATCAGGAGTTGAAGAAACTGATGAAACCCCTGAATCACAATCTACTGGTACAGCAGCTGATCAAGGAAATAAAAGACGACGCAAAAAGAACACTAATGCCTTACTAATTAAATCGATTGAGGACCATGAACGTAGAGCAGCTAAAAGACAGCAAGAACGGGACCGCTTAACTAATACCAAAAATGATTTCACCATAAGCAATGTTAAAAATGATCCACTTTTTCATTTTTTTATTAGTATGTATGAGACTACGAAAAGATTGCCGCCACTATCTCAACACAATATTAAAACAAACATATTTTCATTGGTGTCCCAAGAAGAATCTAATAACTTGGTGGAATATTCGCCTCGTCCACATTCTTCCTATTCACAGAACAGTGATGCAAGATCATATTATTCATCATATACGCCTTCTCCTGCAGAACAACAGCCACATAGTGATGCAGGAACATATTATACGTCTACTCCTATAGAACAACAGCCACAGGAAGATGGAACACCAAATATTATAATCACTCGGGATAATGAACTGAACTTGGTACAACTTGACAGTTCTGGAAATGTGTTTGCGCACTCGTCAAACTCTTTAAATTAAATTTATAAAATATTATTGTGCTTTGAATAGTTCCATTTCATTTGTAATTGTTTACCTACATAATAAACTTACCTTAAGAAAACGGCCAATTTTTCTTCAGTACTAATTCGTTCATGACCACCATATCCTTGATCTTCTAAATCTGAAGCAATCATCGCATGTACTTCTTTAAAATCGTCCCTATTCATTCTAAAATAATTGTTAAATTTGTCGTCTGAAAACTCAGAAGTTAATTTGAATTCTCCATGTGTTTTCCTTTTGGACATGTAAGAGCTCTTCCATATTTTTTTTTCGGATGATTTCCTTATTAACAATAATCTATTTAAAAACTCGTTATCACTGTCGGATTCTGAACTTAAATCAATCGCGTCCATCTTGTTTCGTTTTCGTCTACGGAATGGCAGAAGAGACACTGACTGATGTACGACTCGTGAAAGCAATTGCGGACACACACGTGTCCACCAATGTCAATGCGACGTTGGCGCAGTATCGTGAACGAGTGCGAGTGTGGGCATGTGCGGCGGGGCTTATAATTAGCATTTGAGTAGGACCTGTTTGAATCACAAGTCAACGCAATCATAAGAAAACCCATAATAAGGGAAATTAGCAAATTATTGTAACAAAACAAAACTGCCTAAGTATGTACACTTGGGTGTTTGGGAAGAAGAAGAAGAAGAAGAAACTGACATCAAGGGAACATGAAAATGAAACGAAAATCAAAGGAAATGGAAATCATGGTATGATATGGAAATTATTAGAATATGAGAATAATTGCCAATATTCTTAAGCTGAATACTCACTGTGAATACTTAAATAGAGAACTGTACCTTCTTGAAGGTAAATGATAGTCGCATAATAATAACCATCACCTGCGACTGGGCTACTAACGCAACACATTCCACTCCCTTACAGACCTCACAAACATAAACTGCCTACCCGCTCCATCATTTTCCCCCATACCCTCTGTTCTCTGTTGTTTCCTCTCCCTCTAAACACCCC
>NQII01000944.1:447651-473462 GCA_002778355.1 Clitarchus hookeri
TTTCCATTCACCATCCTGTACATCCTGACCAGCCTTTCAACTATCCACCTGCCCTTCAATGAGTTCTATCCCATTTCTTTCATCATCACTGATGTCCCATAGTTCCCTTCGTCCTCACCATCCTGCCCCTGCCCCCTCCACTTACCCTTCTCCCATCTTGCTGCCCTTCTTTGTACCTTCTCCAGCTCTTGCACCTCCACATTTACATCTGGGTCCCACACCGCTGTCGCGTATTCCAAAATTGACAGTAAAGAGAGTGGAGTTAAGGGAAATCAGGAAAGGAAATATACATATAAAGCAGATTTTGGTGGTGCAAAAATCANGAGGGAAATCAGGAAAGGAAATACATATAAAGCAGCATGTAGTGGTGCAACAATCAGGGATTTGGAGGAAGGAGAAAAGGTGGTTTTAATTCATGTGGGAGGAAATTACCTGAAGGTGGGGCAAGAGATAGAGAGGGACCTCAGGAGGTTACTAAGTAAAGTACAGGAGAAGTTCCCAAGTGCTAGTACAGTAGTTAGTGGCAGCGAGTGAGGTTTATTAGTGATTATGTACGGATTTGGGGGCTACATTTATAGATAGTAGGAAATGGGTAGCCTGGGAAAGTGTAGGAAGGGACCAGGTACGCCTGACAGTGCAGGGAAAGAGAATCCTAGGGAAGCAGCTGGCCGTATCGAGAGGGTCAGGGCTGAGCAGCGAGTGTTTAAATAGCAACCAGAGAGGGACAAGGTAACAGAAGTGGAACAAAATGGAGAGGTAAGCACTGATGAGGCCACAGGGGCAGAGAGAGAGGGTAATACAGCATCTTAGTATAAAGTTAATGGTGGTGAACTGTAGGAGTGTGCACAGCAAGCTGGAGGGCTTCTGGCGTAAGGTTGAATGATATGGGACGGATATAGTGGTAGCTCTGGAGACTTGGCGGAATGAGGAAGTGCTTGACATTGAATGTAGGCAGGATAAGTTCACCATCTTCAGAAGAGAAAGGGATGGGAGAGGAGGAGGAATAATGGTGTGTGTAAGGGAGGTGCTGAAAGAGTCTGTAGAATGGATTAGTGAAGACATTGAGGTAATGGAAATTAAATTAAGTGGGGGTAGCAGTAGGAGGATTACTTTGCTGGGAGTGTATAGGCCACCAGGACAGGAATGGCAGGCAATTGAGTCGATCAAGGATAGGATTCATAGACTAAATGACAGGCAGTGGGTGGTTGTAGCAGAGGATCTGAATATGCCTGGTGTGAGATGGATTGAAGGGTGCAGAAGGGATGGGCAGCATGATGCAGAGAATGGCTGCACAGTTAGTCAACAGAGGCTTGGTCCAGGTAGTAGAAACACCTACAAGATGGAATGAAGAGGGTGTTGGGTCAGTGCTGGATGTGGTGTTGGTCAGACCTGGGAATGCTGTTGTTGGTGCAATAGTATTGGATGGCATAAGCGATAATGATATTAATGTTGTGGAACTTGGACTTGGCAGAATGAGGGAAGAGCAAATGGCAGATAGGTTGTTGTGGCAGTATCGGAGAGGAGACAAGAAGGGGGCAGAAATCTTCCCGAGGGATAGGTTTGAAAAGTGGCCTATGGAGGAAAGTGTGGAAGAATTATGGGAAGAATTAAGAATAATAGAGGTTATGATGGAGAAATTTGTGCCAAAGAAAAGGTTACGGTCTGGGAAAGATCCACCATATTACAAACAAGAGATTCAAAAATAGAAAAAAAAGTCTAGAAAATTACATTCCAAGTGGAGAAATTCAGGGACGACAAGAGCTAAGGAATTGATGAAACAAATGGGAATGGAGCTTGAGGATGATCAAACAGGCGAAGAATATATTTTTAGGGAAGATGGTGGAAGAAGGAAAAAGAAAGGAATGGGGGAAATTGTTTAGGCATGTTAAACAGGTAAGGGGAAGAGAGGAAGGGAACCCTCTGCTGAAAGGTAACGATGGAAGGACTGCGACAAATGACCAAGAAAAATCTGAGATGCTGCAAGGTCAGTATTTGTCAGTGTTTGAGGCAAAGGAGGATTGGAGTAGGGAGGCTAATAGGGATTGAGGGTTATTTGGTAAGTTTAAAATTAAGGAGTGGGAGATAGCAATGAAAATCAGGGGGTTGAAGAGCAGTAAGGTAGTAAGACCAAATGGGATAGGGAACGCAGCATTTAAGTTTTGTGGGAGAGAGTTAGTGAAATATTTGGAGGTGTTGTTTAGCAAGTCCTTAGAATAGGGTAAGTTGCCACAAGGTTGGAAGGATGCGTTGGTGGTCCCAATACACAAGCAGAGTGAGGATAGGGGGAGGCCTGGTAGCTACAGACCAGAGTGTCTCACATCGAGTACAGGAAAAGTAATGGGGAGGCTGGTAGTTCAGTATGTGATGAATGTTATGAACAAGAGGAATTGGTTGGAGGAGTCACTACATGGTTTCAGAAAAGGATAATCATGTGAGACGCAGCTGGCTGCCTGCTTCATAGACTTTGATAAGGTGCCCCATGGGACTCTGATGAAGAAAGTGGATGAGCTGATACCGGACAAGTAGGTAGTGGAATGGATTGGGGACTTCCTCAGAGGGCGAAGACAGAGGATGAAAGTGGGGGAGACAATATCGGAGGAAGGAGAAGTTACATCAGGGGTGCCACAGGGAAGTATGCTAGGCCAATTTGTTGTTTACCATAATGGTAAATGACATGGGTTTGGGGATTAGGGGAAAACTAAGATTGTTTGCAGATGATTGTGTATTGCATGCAGTGATGGGAGGGGGTGAAAACTAGCAGGCAGACATTGACCGGATATGGTTTTGGACCATGGAAAATTAAATGAACATAAATGTAAGAAAAACTAAGGTAGTGAGGTCTACAAGGAAGAAGGTGATAAGCAGGGACATGTGCAGATGGGAGGAGCAAGAGATAGAAGAAGCAGCTGAGTATAAGTATATGGGGATTGTATTGCAAGGAGACCTCAGATGGAAAAAACAGGTAGAGAGGATGGTTGCAAAGGGAAGGATGGCTTTAGATAAGTTGGGAAAAGTTCTGAAGGGAGTCAGCAGTGAGGTGAAGGAGAAGGCATAAGACACAACGGTACGGCCTATGTTAGAAAATACGGCATCAGTATGAGACCCGTACGTGGATGTGAAGATGCGTGAGCTAGAGAAGGTGCAAAGAAGGGCAGCAAGATGGGTGAAGGGTAGGTGGAGAAAACAGGGGCAGGATGGTGAGGACAAAGGGAACTATAGACCATCAGTGATGATGAAAGAAATGGGGTGGAGCTCGTTGAAGGACAGGAGGAAAGTTGAAAGGCTTGTACAGGATGGTGAATGGAGAGGGAGTGTTTGGAAGGTTACGCTGCCAGCTAAGTAAGGCGTGTTTTGAGGGAGAGGAAAGAACAGTGAGAAGTTTCAGAGGAGAACTGAGCTGGGTAGGCAGTCTATGCTTGTGAGGTCTGTGACGGAGTGGAATGTGTTGCGGGAGGAATTGGTATCTGTGTGGGGGGGTTTGCAAAGTTCAGGATAAGCATGTAAGTGGAGTTTGGTTAGGTAGGGGCGAGGTTTGAGAGCTCGCCACCGGGCGGTAGCCTAATTACGGGTTATTATTATTATATTTGTGTATCATTGTGCCACATGCCTTCTCTTTTGCCACACAGCTGACTCCCTTCTCAACATACCCGAAGTCCTTCCTCCATTTGAAACCACCGTACACTTCCCTGCGGCACCCTTGAAGTAAGCTCTTCCTCCTCTAATACTGCCTCCCCCACCTTCACCCTCTGTCATCCACCCCTGAGGAAGTTGAATCCATTCCACTGTAATTATCCAGAGTAGCTGCTTTTCTGAAGAAAACGTCTTGGCCCAAAAAAGTAGCATTAATGGGTTATGCACAGCTTACCTTGTTAATACTCAGGAGGGCGTAATGCTAAAATAAATAGAACGTATTAAATTAAACAGTTAAACGTATGAGCAGTTCACCGCTTCGTTTACGTTGGACGCCATGATTTTTGGTGAAGTAATGCATTAGTAACGTGAACAAATGCGCATTGTGCCGTCACCTTACTGGCTGTGGGGTCTGTAGACGTCATAGTCACAGAATTTTATGTCTAAGCTGAGAAGCCATTAGTTGCAGTTAAAACGCGAAGCAGTGCGGTTTTGTTGCGGGCGTAAGTTGCGACATCCGAATCCGACCGTGCAAAGGCTTGTGATTTAAGAATGGAGGGTGCAAGTACGAGTGCTTCTGTGCGTAATATTCGCCTATGTGGCGGGTGTTACTTGGATGTTTTGGTAGATCGTGGTTTTTTTTGTTAAGTGAGAAAAGTTGCACGACAGTTGAATGGGTCAAGGACAGTGGAATTGTACCCACCACCTACCTAGGTGAGTTGATGCATGTACTTCTGGTGTGTTTTATTATTACTTTAAAACCCTAAAATCCTAAATTAGACAAAAGTCTAAGGTTAGATTAACAACCTACAATCCTAGGTTAGATTAAAACCATATAATCCTAGGTTAGTTAAAAACCCTACAATCCTAGGTTAGTTAAAAACCCTACAATCCTAGGTTAGTTAAAAACCCTACAATCCTAGGTTAGTTAAAAACCCTACAATCCTAGGTTAGTTAAAAACCCTACAATCCTAGGTTAGTTAAAAACCCTACAATCCTAGGTTAGTTAAAAACCCTACAATCCTAGGTTAGTTAAAAACCCTACAATCCTAGGTTAGTTAAAAACCCTACAATCCTAGGTTAGTTAAAAACCCTACAATCCTAGGTTAGTTAAAAACCCTACAATCCTAGGTTAGTTTAAAACCCTACAATCCTAGGTTAGTTTAAAAATGTAAAATAGTGATGCACTAATCGTGGGGTTAGGTTCTGTTAGGTGGGCACATATTACAAAATTATTCATATGTTAATGCACCTAGTATATTTGTGTTCTGCGTAATTAGTAGAGTGGAAATATACTACTTTTCGGGATTTTTTTAAAACAGAAAATGTGCTACTCTGGACAATTACCCATTCCACTACCTACTTGTCCGGTATCCGCTCATCCACTTACTTCATCAAAGTACCATTAGGTCAGTCAAAACTTACACAAAAAAAGGCTAAAATCGCAAAGTTGTATGTAGTTTTGTTGTTAGGACCAATGAGGGTACTTTAAAATCCAAGTTTGCAACTTCGAAAACCTTTTGGGTTTTGCGGGGCACACAAAAAACTGCGAAATTTTGGCCTTTTTTTCCAGTTTTTGCCTTATATCTCCCAAATTATGCGTTTTTCGAGATCAAGTACCATTACAACTTTTAAAGTAGATTAAATTTGCAACAATATAAGCCCAACCGCAGCGCTGTAGGTTCAATAGTTTCTCAGGTATAGCACTTAAATAATTGACCATTTTTCCCAAAAAGTGAAAATTTTAAGTTTTCTCCTTGTTTCGAGCAGAATATCAGCAAAACCGTCAGTTCTACGAGGTAAGTAATGGGAAATGAAGTTGTAGTAAATTTAATTGGCTTTAATTTAAGCACAAAACTAAGTCTCTAGTCCCAATAGTTATCTTGTAATGGTAAAAAAAAAAAAAACTAAAAATGGCAAAAAATTATTTTTTAAGAAATCGGCCTAACCACCTTCCATCACAATTATACTGAACGAAAGAAAACTGCATGAAATCATATTAAAATGTTACATATATTTGTGGAATAAGTAANTGGCAAGTCTTGCCAGAGCAGCTGGCGCACAAAATTGAGCACCTGAGGCCACCTCTCTGGCAAGAGCACGCTCTCACTGTGCAACTCTTCTTGCACTTGCAAGAAATTAGTTTGAGAAGGGTTGCTGGGGCTGGATCGCTTCTTGTGGTTACTGGAGTCATACCAAGCGAGTCTGTAGTCCAACCCCATTCAGTTCTTACGCTGTGTCACAAATCCAGCAGTGCAGCGTGCAAAGAAATGATGGTTTGTCTGCAATTCTGACTGTCAATGTACACGAAGGTCTTCAATTCGCTGGAGAAATACTGCCTTCAGCTCCAGAGTTGCTGTGGTTGTTAGGAAAAACCTCCAACTCCCCTGACATTCCAGGCTGGAATGGGTTCATGGAGCAAGTGACAGCTGACCTTGATTTCCAATACTGAAAAATTGTTTTTCTCCCATTCATTCATGCTCTACCCACAGATTACGACACTGTACTGACATCTCTTCTTGAGGCGAGTGCAAAAACCAAAGCCTATGGTCAAAAGACGTGCTTCATGACATTCGATCAACCACTACAAATGAAGACTAGAGATATTGTCGAGAGTTGCCAACATTCTGAGTTGAGTACCGTGGTGGTGAGACAAGGTGGTTTTCACCTGCTTATGTCATTCATGGGCTCCATTGGCGCTATCATGGCAGGCAGTGGCCTTAATGAATTACTTTCCACAATACATGCTGAGAACAGTGCCAAGAAAATTCTCAGCGGTCATGCACACTCGAGGGCTGTGAGAGCTCATCTGTTGACGAACCTTGCATTGGCTCACTCGATTTTTAACGAGGTTCTGCTTACCCAGGAGGAACGAGCTGAAACTGAGAACCTGTTAAGTGCAAATGAGTTGTCACTGATCCGTCTTACCGGAGAGAATGAAATTGTCCAGGTTTTGAGTGCCAAATTCAAAACTGCGTTGGACAAACTGGAATGNAAATTCAAAACTGCGTTGGACAAACTGGAATGAGAAGGTCCAACCTCAAAGCTCTGGGTACAATACTACCGAATGACTACACTGATGAAGCAGTTCATTCAGGCAGAGAGGATGGGGGATTGGGATCTCCACTTGGAAGCAATTAGCAAAATGCTCCCTTTCTTTCACTCAGCGGGCCACTTTTTCTATGCTAACAGTGCTCGGGTATATCTACAAGATATGAGTGGTCTCCAACACCGGATGGAACCACAGGAATTTGCAATGTTCACTAAAGGAGCCTTCACAGTTCGCAGATCTGATAAATTCTGGTCGGGCCTGTGGACAGAATTGTCCATTGAACAAGTTCTCATGCAATCAATGAAAAGTCTGGGAGGATTAACCCATGGTTGTGGTATATCCAGCAGTGTGCTTTCCAAGTGGACTGGAGGAATGGTGTAGATGCTGAACATTTGTGAAGAGTTGGAACAGTTCTGGGACATTTCTTGCACTACATCAGAACAACATGTCGATATGAGGCCAACACAAATCATACGAGACACTTCAGACGTGGAGAAACTCAAGAACTGGTTCAGTACTCCATTATCATGTATAGACAAAATACTATCCATCAGCAGTGGACTTGTTGGTGGTCCTGAAATAAATTGCCACTTGGCCCAACAAAAAGGCATTGAAGGGGTCAAACAAAACGCTGGCAACTTGTTTGAAAAGGTAACTTTCATAAGAAAAGACAAGGTGCTCACCTTGACGACAGCCACCAGCTCTATTCGAGTGCATGACAAGCGTGTTGATGTGGATCCACTCACCATCTTTCAGAGGATGTGCATCACCAAGCAGTCAGACAGGGATTTAAAAGAACATTTCAAATTTGAATTGCCCCCTTATACCATGGCATCGTTCAATGAACAGGGGATACGTAAGGGGACAAAATCGATTTTCTACCACGCTTTCACTCCACTTTCCCAAAACATCCCTCTTGGACCCAGCACTTTTGTAGTAGTAGATGGGGGATACCTTCTACACAAGGTTATCTGGCACAGAAATGATTCCATCAGGACAATCATTGCTCCCTACGGTAATTATTAAGTTTAGGGGCTTTTCTGAAAAAAACAAAAAAAAAAAAGAAAAAAAAAAATTCAAAATGATATATTTCTACTCTACTAATCACGCAGAATACGAATATACTAGGGGCGAAGCTTTAAAATAAGTACAACATATTAAAAAAATTGAACAAAATTGCGAAATGAGCAGTATAGCTGTTTACGTTTCTGAACGAAATGTCCTAGACCAACAAAAGTTGCATTAATGGGTTCTGCACAGCTTACCTTGTTCATATTCAAGAGAGCTTAATGTTAAAATAAGTAGAACATATTAAAAAAAACTTGCAAAATATGTCTGTTTACGTCTATTAACGTCAAAGGAATTATACCAGCCCCCTATCTAGGTGAGTCAATTTACATTCTTTTGGTGTGTTTTACGGTTCCTTTAAATCCCTACAATCCTACATTCGTGGTTTAGTGTAAAATCCAAACATCTTAAGTTAGTGTAAAACCCTATCCTAGGTTAGTGTAAAATCCAAAAATCCTAGGTTAGTTTAAAAATACAAAATAGAGATTCTCCCATCATGGGGTTAGGTTCTGTTAGGTTAGGTGGGCACATATTACGAAATTAGTCGGACGTTAATGTCCCTAGTATATTCGTGTTCTGCATCATTAGTAGAGTGAAAATATACAATTTTCAGTGAAATACTTTTATTTTTACAGAAAAGCCCCTAAACTTAATAATTACCAAAAATCCTTTTTTGCCATTTTTACGATTACAAGAGAACTATTGGGACTAGAGACTTCGTTTTGTGCTTAAATGAAAGCCAATTAAATTTACAACTTCATTTCCCATGAGTTACCTCGTAAAATTGACGGTTTTGCCGATATTCTGCTAGAAACAAGTAAAAACCTTAAAATTTTCATTTTTTGGGAAAAATGGCCAATTTTTTTAAGTGCTATACCTTAGAAACTATTGAACGTACATCGCTGCGGTTGAGCTTAAATTGTTGCAAATTTTATCTACTTTAAAAGTTGTAATGGTACTTGATCTCGAAAAACGCATAGATTGGGAGATATAACGCAAAAACTGAGAAAAGGCCAACAATTTCGCAGGTTTTCGCGTGCCTCGCAAAACCCACAAGGTTTTCGAAGTTGCAAACTTGGATTTAATCTACCCTCATTGGTCCTAACAACATACCAAAAAACCTGAACTACATACAACTTTGCGATTTTAATGTTTTATTTGACTGGCCTACATGGGGCACATTATCAAACGCCTTTTTCAAAGTCTATGAAGAAGGCATCCAACTGCTTCCCCTCAAATGTCGGCACCAGACCCTAACAGCCCAGCCAACCGCGTCTCTATTCTTCGGGGCTCGTTTAGAGCAGCTTCGGTAGACCCTAAACGTTTAAATGATTTTCATCGTTTCCCCTCATATTCAGAACCATCCGAACATTAAACTACGCGTTCTACTCCCTCAATATCTGTAATACAGAGCATATCGAGATTGCTTTCTGTTGGAAATGTGTTACTGTTAAACACGATTTTGTCACAAGACACAACTAGATAGCTAAAGTTTAAGGACATATTTTTACCTTTCCCGGTCACTATGTTTCTTGTCAGATGTCCACATGGACAAAGGTACAGCCATTTTTTACATTCAATTACTAACAGTCAATACCAAACAACACCATTGATAAAAACGAAACCAAGGACAACCAACATAGAACACAAAATGTTTTACATCAAAAACAAATATCTTATAAATATTTTAAATGATGATAATAATGATAATAATAAACAAGTCTTTTATTATTTTTTAAAGAAAAAAAACTGGGTGACAGGATTTACTTTTTCAATGATTCCAGAGCGCAACACCATAGTGACGAAAATTTCCCGTTAAATCTCTGTCAAAATGTAAAATTTTTCCGTAAAATTCTACCAATAAGTTTGGTCAAATAAATGTGGACAGTTATGACGTCTTCGTTACATCATAAACGCCACTATATTTGTCTGACAAGTCGAATGGCTTCAGTTCCCATCAAACATCTGATGATTGGCCAGGGTTTAAATTACTTTGATGTTTGACAGCCTCAGCCAATTAGAATCATGGACAACAAAAATGGATATCAAGAAAGTTTATAACTACTTTAAGATAACAATCAATTGTAAAAAAAAAAAAAAAGAAGAAGTTGATTATGAAGATAATTAATTTATCTATAAATCGTTTGGTTATGAATGCTATTTTAAGTGAATATTACACATTATATTACGAACTCAGAGGCGTTAAATTTCGTGGGTCAATGTTGACGCTACTTCCACCTAGTTACACAGGATGGTGGCTAGTAGGGTACTGAGTTACTGTAATTTGGTGCAGAATAAGGGCACCTGTAGTTGTTGTGTAAGGGATGAACAAATTCTCTTATTCTCAGTTAGTTAACACACATCTTTTATTTGACTGAAAATAACATGGGTATTTACACACACACTCACACACACGAGACTGAGCACCCCCCTAAATGTCGTAGGCCTGAAGAGCTGGTTGGTGGAATGCTAGGCGTCGGAGGAAGGTTGCTAAAATGGATATGTTTCTACTTAACTGTGACTGCGGCTTCTGGTGAATTGCCTTCGTTGGTTGATGTAGCTGGGTCAACTCGGCTTCCCTTCTCGGAAGTCCTGTGATGGTTTTTCCGGGACTTGTGGTGTCTCTGCGACCTCGGCTGGCGATTCCCGTCGGAGACCTTAGCTCCTCTCCTGCATCGAAGTCTGCCCTCGCGCTTCCGACTTCTCCTCCTCGCGTCTCGGCTGCTGAACAACTCCCGTCTCGGCTGATGAACAACTGACTCACATTGACTGGTTCTGCCTCGGCCTCGGCTCGGTCTGACTGCTTGACTCGACTGACTCCTACATCACTCTCGGTGCAAGGGATCTCACTGCTCCGCCTCCCAGCGATGCTACAGAACAATGCTTTTTCGTCTCGGCTGCCTCCTGATTTTAACTCGTTCGTCGCTTTATTGAAGCTATGTTTGTCAGTGATTTCTCGCGAGAGAATTGGGAAGTTCCCCTGTGTAACTCGGGCGTTTTTGCGCCCGATTTTGTGTCTTGTCGGGGGAGCGCTCCAACCAGGGCGAAGAAAGGGTGAGGGTGGTGGCACAGGGATTCCTACGGTACTCATTTCTGAGCCGTGGTCTGCACGAATTCTGGTTGGGGCATCTCCTGTTTCCTTCATCGTGTGCACCTATCTTAAATTTCTCTTGCATGGCTGATGGTACTTCCCCGAGCCATAAATGGGACTTTTCCTGTGTCCTTCGTGCTTCGATTCATACCCGGGGGTGAATCCCCGGGTTGAAAGTTTCGTGGTCAGCTGTCTGTCCTGGATATGTACTAATAACATGGCAGGGTGTGGTAATGGCGCTATGCCTGTTCTAGTACGTGACATGTGTCAATGTTGCTTGTAGAGGTAGATGGTGCATTTAATCCAAAATACCTGCCTTGTTTTCGCCATTATGTTAGTGAGGTTGTTAGCCACATTTACATACTCACTTTTGTTGTGCTGCAAGTGGATGTAGCGCCCTACGAACCCAGTGGGGGTTGAAACAAATAAAATGCAAGTGTGGACTTTAGATGTTTACTTATTGCTTTGTTATATACATGCACTTACGATAAACATTCAAAGTGAAGAGGACTATGCACTCGGTCTGCTGATGACCAATTTGGAAGAAAAGACCCAGGCGATGGACAAAGAAAAGTGAGATGCGTAATGGGTTAAGCCCTAGTTACATTGCAGAGAGACAGAGGGTCGACCTGTCAGCACTAAGAAATACAATGATTCCATTACATTATGTTGCTATTGTAGTTATTTGGTTAAGTCAAGTTTTAGGGTGCCAAGAGGGTCAGCGCAGCATGAAATTCCCATGCTACTGGCCTGTCCAAATGCTGAAGTCAGACTGACATCATGATGTCCGCTTCTACTAGGGGTTGCAAAACCCAGCGTCAAAATACGTGAAAAATATAGTTATCCTCTTTTGGCCAAACAAAGTAGTACTAAATAAATTTAAATAGCAGGAATACATGTAGGTGACATGCTCGACCCTCATTAAATGTTAATTAAGTTAGCATATTTGAAACCATCGGGTCTATTACTGCACTAAAGAATTTAATTAAAAAGAACTGATGCCAGTTTAGGCAGTCATCTGAAAAGAGAGTAACATGTTGACATTGATACACTCAATAAAAGGCACTATAAAATAAATAAAATAATGGTTTGCAAATTGCCTATCCCAATTCAGGAAAACCTCGCATATGGGCGAGCCCAAGTGTTCCAACCTACAGGGTTGGGCAATGCAATTCCCTCAAAAGGGGGGTGGGTAGCCACACTCTATTTGCTAAATAAGAAAGAAATAGCCACGTAACAAATCAATACTGGGTTCGAAGCACTGTTGGATGACAATAAGTTTTGTGGGTTACACTTTCCCCTCATTCGGGGAGCCATAGCAGTTTTCGCTGAGCTAGTAGGCCGAGCGAAGTGACGTCGTTGAATAATATGCCAGACATCGTCCCGCGAGCTGCCACGACATTCGTTCTAATGGATAGTACGCCTGAGAGCTATGGAATTTGGGGGACACAATGATGGACGGCTTGTTATTCGCCCCCAAGAGTTACCTCTTGAGGTGAATAAAGCAAGGTGGTCACTCGAGTCACGTAGTATGTGACGGCGAGGCAGGTGTGTTCCGTTCTCGCCGGCTCTTTCTGTCGTGCTCGTGGATGAGTGTTAGCCTTGGCCTGGTGTCGGCAAGGTGGTGTAATTGACTGTGGAGATACAAGTGGTCACGAGAGCATTCGTGGATGTGTATTTCACACCATATTCTTACATAACTGTCCACTGTTACTGTAATTTCCTCTAGGGCCTCTTTAAAGGGTACAAGTGAATAGCTGTATTTTTGGCACTGAACTTCTCCACCGACTCACCCTCTCTTTGAGTTTCGACGAAGAATTGTGTGAAGCAGTGCACCTGTGTTTCCGTGTCCATAAATCGATCATGTAGTTTATTCACTAGCTCATCCCATGCAAAATCCAGTCGTCTTCAAATCGACTACCTCTTGCATGCTTGTCCTCATAGGACTAACCTTGTATGTTCAGCCCACTCCTCATGCGGAATGCCACCATAGTATAGTCTGTCTGCACACCGTGCAAGGAATATCTGCAAGTCCTCTGTGCACCCACCTGTGAACTCTGGTAATGCAGTTGTCTGGGAAGGAAGGGTTGCACTGAATGCGACCATGTTTATTTCTGGGCTGCCTACCATGGCCCCTTTCTCCCTAGCCATGGCCAGTCCTGCAGGTCTAGACTAGCTCAGGGCAATGGCCTCGGTGCCCGACGATATCCCTCGCAGTGGCGTGGTAGCATTAAGCTCTCTGGTGAGAGTGAAGGTGGTCGCCCCCTTGGTACAGAAAGAAATCAAACGCTGCGGGTAATTAAGTTACTATTGAAATGAAGTGATATCAGCCTAAATGATGGTACCAACGGGACTCGCAGACCGGATGACCACGCTGCCAGTCTGGCTCGTGTGCTGAAACAAATTGAATGAGTGGTGTCGGCTTCCGTCACAAGTGGCGTGAGCCAACGTCAAATGCCGAGTTGGTAAAATATGACATAAGTACTACGTAACATTATTGCAATGGTGAAAATTGTATAAATTAAATGAAACACATTGGTGACACCCCTCATTGCTAAACAAATGTATGTTAAGGTTGATGATGTGAAGTTGACAGGGAGTGTCACCACACTAAATTAAATGTTACTATGTTGGAGGCCTTTATAAGCAATTTACCTTTATGAAAACACGATTACCCTCTTATAAATAAACATTGAACACACAATTATGCTTTCTTGTGAAAAGTATCTGTATTACATTTCCTGTGACGTGTTTGTATTTAACTGGCTACAGTGTTGCCAGGTGGCTGTCTTCTGAAGGGATGGACGAGTCCACTTGGGCAAAGGGGTGTGGGTTGCCATACTTGTTCGCTCTTAATACAATAATACCCACCCCTGACTGTAGCTTTGAATGAGATGAAGTTGTGTGAAATGTATAGAAAAATGTTGCAAACTATTGGTCATACTTTGTGGCACTTAGCACTTCAGTTATGGCCTACAGGCCAGTTGACGCCACTTGGTGGTGCGTTACATCGTATGTCGCGGTGCGAGCTGCTACGACGTAACGACCAATTGCCAGTGCGCCCAACGACTGTGGCTTTGGGGTAAACATAGTTTCGGATCGCCTACTAATTTATAACAAGTGTTAACTCTTGTAATAAACAAAGTAGGATGACTTATTGAGTCGTGCAGTACATGTTGGCAAGAAGGTGAAAGTTCCGTTCTTGTTAACCTGCACCACGCACACTTGGCCTGATGTTGCTGGTGCGGCCTGGTGCGGCCTGGAGCAGCTGGTGCAGTTGATGTGACTGTGGCAGTCAGAGTGGACACGAGGAGCTTGTAGACGCGTGGTTCAAGTCAGGTTTAACACACTATGCGTATCCTTCAATTTAATGATAATGGCCTAGGCTGTTTTTCCCGCACTGGTCATTGGCAGACTGAGTGCTGAGTCAGTTTAACTGTGTACCTCTAGTATAAGGGCTCATTTATCACAAACCACAAGTAAACATCTAAAGCCCATGCACTGCGCCCACTTGCAGCCCAAACAAACTGTAAGTTAAAGTGTGTGAGGAGGCTCACATCGTCACCAACATAATAGTAAAACTGGCACCATCTCAGTCTACAAGCACCGCAGACCTGCAGAGGACTGTAGGGACCCACGGGCCGTCGAACGCACGACCTTCAACTAACTCGTTTTAACTGAGTTATGGAGCCTGGCAAATTCATCAGTCCACTCGTTAATTCTGTAAGCAAGATAATGTGGGGACCCTCATCACCATCCCTGGAACCCCCTCCATGCCACATTAGAGTCTTCTTTCCAAACTGTACATATGAAATTACCTCATGTCTAGCACTCGTCTTGTTGCTTTTAAAAATTATTTATTATTTACCAATGCATCCATTGTACACAAATAGTGGTTTTTACTTATTTATTTTATACTTGACTTGGCTTTTGCATAGCCATTCTCTTATGGATATCAAGACGACCATTTACATTACTCCTACATGTCACCTCTTACACAATACCGTAGCTGACTCCACTCATTTTGGAATTTAGTGTTAATTTAATTTATCGTTCATTACCTGGTCAGCAGGGAGGCTCGGTTCCTGTTGGTGGTACCTATTTTTTTCCGGTGGTGGTGGAGGTGGTGGTGGTGGTGGCCACCAGCCCAACGACTATTGCTATGCAGACTAGCACGTTCGGCTCGCCTGCTTGCTGCCGCTCTGATTCGGTGCACTCGACCATGTGCTTCACCGAAACACTTTCGCTGGTGTTGACATTCCAATGTGAGTCTTAGTTCGAGGCTTAGCAATGGGGGAGGAATATATATGACAATGTCTGAGATGAATTGTCTGTGAGCGGAACTTGTTTTAAAATTATTTCTTTAAAATTTTATGATTGTTGGAATGCTTGCTTACATTATTTATCGTCACCTGATGTTTGGAAAGACGTCGCGGGCGAGTCCCACCCGCTTTGCAAACACATGGGCATTAGGTTCTACAATATCAAATTAAGCGGACATTATGTATATTGTTCCAGACTATTATATGTTGGTTTCCATATTAAATGAGGAAATGGTTCGGTATTATGTGTGGAAGTTGTGCAATACTGACTTCTTTAATTAATTATGCCCAGTTGCAGCATAGGCATTAATTTTACTTGTGCTTGAAATAAAAGCGAACCTTCCTTATCCAGTATCCTACTGAGGAACTGGGTTCTTATATATGGCAGTATATATTGTTGGTGTGAAGAGACGTAAAAAAAAAAAAAGGAGCAGTTAAGTGTATTTGTATGTAAAACATGTTTTTATGCCCATAACAAGGCCTGATGACTAGTTTCTGATGTTTTGAAATGTTGACCACCAGCGAACATTAAGAAAGATTTTACAATTGAATGTAACTGACATTTTCCTTCTATTTAGCTTTCAAATTTTCAACAGTAATTATTAAAGTGATATGCCAGGCAAGTTATGAATAAATACCAATTTTAAACAATTTTGAATTTGATTTGAATGATTTTAGAACAGCCCAAATTTCCATTTTGAATAAAAATTATTTCACAAAATCCTTTATTCTTTTTTTATGGATAAAATATTATACAGTCCTACAACACCACTACAGAGGAATAAAATAATTTTTACACAAATTTTTTCATTTGCCACAATTTACATTATGTTTTGTTATTATATATTACATTATTTTTCAAGAGTGTCACAATAAGACAAATTGGGTCGACCAACTAGTGGGCACCGACATGCTGCCTTGTCGAGCCCTATCAGTGCAATGGTATATGCTGAATTGTGTTTTGTTCCTATGGCAGTGTTCTCTGTTTGACTCGTCCATTATGTCCCTTTGAATTTAATATTCATAAATAAAATTACACAGAGAAGAATAATTCACTTTAAAAAGAATTCAGTAAGTAAGTTCTACTTAACCACATAAACCAAAGCCACGAATGATGTGTCTCTGGGGTTGTCGTAGAAATAAAATATATATTGGCAGTCGACGGGTGTTGTGGCTTCAGAAACTGGGTAAAGACAAATTAGATATGGCGGGGAAAAGTTTTTTTGACACAGTAAAGGATTTTAATTGGTCACTAGCTACTGCAGAGCCTGGCATTAAGGCGGGAGTGGGTCATTCACCCATTGTGGCTGCTCCTGGCATCCCCTTTGCTCTGAAGATGATGATTATTAAGAAATCCAATGTATGCCTCCGTAACTGAGAGTGTGGGTCCTCTCAAAATGCCAGTAAGGCAGGGTGATATTGTTCGGCAGGCCATCTCACATGCGCAATAACACTGTATTCCATTTGGCATGACATGTTTACATTACGGAAGGTGGTAAATTAAGAGTTTAGGCTGCATGGGGATACAGTTACTTACGCAGTCGTGAAGCTACTGGCTATGAATTAAAACATGTAAGAAGAATCGTTTGTACATTTACCCACATACAATCTATCGTTTTCGGCAATTATAAAAGTGCTATAATCCTGGAATGTTACCAGTATACACAGAATAAACGAATGCATGGTCCTAAAAACATACTTACGTGCTCATTTTTCTGGCGACCTTATTACTAGGTATGTATGTCGACATAATCAGTCAGACCGAACTATCATGCCCTCAAAAGTTACTCCTCGAGGGCGTAAATCGGCTGTCGTCATAGCAGCAGGACAGTGGGGTGTACTGTTTACAAGCTGCAATAGCCGTTTTGCTTAAGTCCCAGGCGCGTTACCCGGCGGGGTTGGGGGCGACACTTTTCCTGGATGATAAATTACAAAATTACATAATGCTGTGGGGGAAAATAAGAAATCTATTGTAGTTTCATTATTGGTTTCAAGGAAGTTGCAGATTTGGAAACGGCTGTTAGACACGTCCAAACTCTATGCAGGCGATGCCCGACTGTCGCTCGGAGTACAAGCTAGTTCGCACCAGGATTTTAATAAAAGTACGCTATGAACTAAGTACGCTATGAACTAGAAAAACAAACACAAAATTTATGTTAGTTATTGAAAGAAACATGAAACCCATCTGCATTAAAAACACACAATTTTTATACTATAAAAAGACATGGGTTGGCAAGGCATAATAATTACTCTAGAGGGAGTTCTATCTCCGAGTCTTTTGCTGATTAAACCTAAATACACACCTACCATTTTAATCTAGAATAGAGTTACAAAAAAACGAAAAAGCATAGTGTTTCAAAATTCTCTGTGTGGTATAGGTGTAATCCATCATGGATTAAACAATTATTGAAAATCGGGGCGTAGGGTAGTAATATCTGAAAAGTTGAAAACGAAGCCAGAACTGGTTCCCCTTATTTTATGTAGTAGCATAAAATGAGGGGTTTTTCGTAACTCGTGGAACATTCGCACTTCACACGTAACATGCACATGGAGGTGGTATGTATCATCAAATGAAGTGGGCACAGGAGGTTACTGGCATGAAGGAAACAAAATTGTTATTGATAAACTAGATACCAAAGCTCTTTAACCAAGATTTGAAGATGAATTTTCATTAAAAATAACAAGTAGATATACATGTTTTTTTCTGTTCGAAACCTCATAGTGGAGTAACGAGGTGTCCATTTTTTTGTTTGTAGATTACTTTTAACATTCATGGAGATACGAGCTTCTTGTATCGGTCAATTTATTTTTTCTTTGTGTTATAATGGCGTAAAAACCTACCAACAATAAAAAATAGAGCTACGAGTTTTTTTTTGCGAGGGTTAAAGGTATGTCAGTTTGTTTTGTTCATTGAATGTTCGTTATGTTCTCCTGATGGGATGGCGTGGTTTCAGGAGTATAGAAGACAGTCGCCAGCTCAGAAAGAGCAAGAGATCTTTCTAGGGAGTGGGCCGAAGGCGCAAGTGGCTTCTCCTGAGATCACCGCGTTGTCATGATCACATAGAAATAATGATAATTTAATTCTGCCTCCCAAAATGAGAGTGCAGGCTCTCTCATACACCACAAACGTCGAGCGAGATTGTTTAGTGTACCATCTCACATGCCCGAAAAACACAGTAGGCAGTCAAGACAATGGTAGTTGCGGTACAGTTATGGGTAGAGCACCCACAGACTATTTATATTGCAGTGAGGTGGGCCGATAGTGAAATAAAACACACACTGTTTTTAGAACTGGTTTCTGCTCACTTAGAATCCTCGTCTGAGGCTCTTACATTATTCTGTAGCAGTTATGGTACGCTTCCAACCGCCATGGTAAAAACGAGGTGCACAGCATACATGTAAATTTATGGTGGTTAAGTTCCCGGCGCGACTTGAGCTGGCAGTGTTGGAGGCGGCACTGTCCCCGGGTTAAAGCGACGTTAATTAAGTTCCAGACAAATTATTAAACTATGGTAAACTAACGTGGCCGGTGCAAACAAAAGTGAAGACCCGGGAACGGCGAGAGGTGCGGCCGTCCCTTACGAATGCGCTGACCAGACTAATTCAACATGGTGAAGGTAGTCTTGACTCCCCAGTCAAATATGAGTCACAGTTGAGAAAAGAAACACAAACACATTTACTATTTATAACAAGGCATATAAACACTGAATTGTACGAGTAATTAATGTCATAAAAATAAACATGTTGACACTACATTATTTTAGCATCATAATTTTTAAGATTAACGGTTCCATATTTCCCAGTTTATTGCTAGGATAGTTACATTACTGCGGCACTTGGCACTAAGAATTATTAAATTGTAAATTGTAAATTAAATTGCCTCCTTAGCTTGTACCATTGAAGGGTGGTAGCAGGCAGCTCGTAATGGACGAGTCCATTATTTCTCCAGGAGGGATCTTGAGCTGCCATGCTCGGTTATATGAAAAACAAAGGTATTTTCTTAATTTGTGCGAATTATTGTGATCACATTATGGCTTAACACAGTATAAATTGGCACACTTATTCTCCACTCTCTCACTGCACACACAATACACGCACAGGGAGGTAAACATGGAATGAAAGGGGCACACAAGGGGTTGCTGGAACATTGGAACCTCTGTGTCCTCATCGCTGCATTCATTTCTCCAGCGATATCCCTACTGGGGACTTCTCTAGGTGGTGTATGTTGGCCCGAATTGTCACATCCTCAAAAGTTGTCTCTTGAGGGAATGAAAGTGGGATGGCCTCCTGACCCCGGTGGTGCCTCGGATGTGGCGCAGATGGGGGTGCACTCCCAGCACACCGTCGTCAGGATTGCCGTCAAGGGGGGAGGGGGGGACCACGTTCTGGACGACTCGTCCCCAGTAGAGGGCATGTCGTATCTGCGCAGGTGGAGCGGGACGAATTGGCTAAGGGAGGAGGGATGCAGCACATTTCACACTTTCATGGTACAACACAGATTAAAAATGGTGGCGGTTCCCGGAAATCGCCCATCAGTCACAAAAAGCACTTATACGGTCGTGTATGTGAAAATAAAAGAGAAATAAAAAAGCTCCTTAATTAATAAAATTTTATTAATTTACTGTGGTGGCAAAAAAAGTGTATATTGTAACATTTTCTTTTGTTTTTCAGTCCTTTTGTAAGATATTCGAGACTTTTTTAGTCTAGTTTCCGAAGGAGAAATAGGCTTATTTAATCACCTGAATGTCTGTCTTGAAATTTTAATTAAATTCAACGGTTTTGAAGTATGTTATGCCGTACATAACCTCATTTGAATGAACATTTCCTTAAAAATCTTGACTGCACAAGATGTTCAAAGACCGCCGCGGTACTGGGGCTAGTGCCGACTCCAACATTGCGTGGCGTGAGTGAGTGAAGAGATTCGGGTGGCTCTTTGACAGCGAGGTCTTGAGATCCGATGAGCAACGCTGGAATGAAAGGTAAAGGGCAACGGGAGATCCCCGAGAAAACCCGCTGACCAGCGGCATCGTCCGGCAACGATTCCCACTGCGAAAATCCGGGAGTGATCCGGCCGAGGATTGAACCCGTTTTCGCATTGGTGGGGAGGTGAGCACGCTAACCGCTCGGCCACCGCGGCCCCTAACCACATTATCTTGTGTCGACTAAACACGAGTCACACTTCGTTATCGTCTGCTTCCAAAGTAAGGCGATGACATTGAGCTACACATGAAATCTTTATGGTGTGCAATTAATTTTTTACTATAATATCAAATAAAGAGTTTCGCGAAAGTATAAATTTTAAATGAAATTGACAGTTTGACTGCGAGAGCGTGTGACGTTGGGGACTTGCAGTGCGACGGATATGCAAGGAAGGGGAAAGAGCAGCATTCCATATACGGCGAAAGCAGTATTTGTGTCTCCTAAAAGAAAACGATTTGTCATGAAATGAGCCACAGGTTTTTATGACTTTAAAAAATGAATGTCTTCGGAGAACTGTGTTAGAATTTTACGGCAAGGGGGCGGAATTCTGACAACAAAATAAAATTATGGCAGCAATGCGCGAGACAATAACAAGTTCCATGGCAGAATTGATTAAAAGTGTCAGTAATTGATATAAGAAATAGAATGGCGGGAGAAAGTTGGCAGTGGAAAGGAATGCCATAACAAATGCGCGGACAGAAAATAGAAGCCTGTGCAGCCATTACCAGCTACAGCAGAAAGCCGAATCATTTTTTTTTTGCTTCACGCAACTCTATAAAAATTAAAATTATTACATATATGTTTAATAGTTATTGCTAGTATGTAAATTAGTGTTAGAACATTGTGCAACCATCATCATCTACAGTAACAAGATGAAATATTTTTATATACTATAGGTATACACGCAACTGTATGTAAATGAAAATTATTACATATACTGTTGATAGGTATTGATAATATATAAATTTAAGAGTCAAAACATTTTTTACTATGAACATAAAATTTTTACAGTTTGCTTGATTGTTTAAACAGTTTCCTAATAGTTATAAACCCCAAAATATATCACTTATGGGATTTGTCGGTTTCTCTTTATACTATATTCAGAAGTCTTTGTGTACACAATTGCATTCTATGTCACTAAAATTCAAATCTCATGACGTATTAATTCTTCTGTAGCTGCCATCGGTGACGGTTTGGACTTTTGGGGTGAGTGTCGTAAGCGCAACGGCGTTGTGTGTGTGTGACGTAAGGAATTTTCACAAGTTTTAGTACCTGCAGGGTCCCCCCCCCCAATTTTGAGAATAATACTGAAGTTTTTATTAGTTTGCATTCGTTGTTATTGGCCGTGGGAGTATTAGCTGTTGGTCTTAAAAAAAAAAAAAAAACTCGTCACACGTATTATGACAGGTAGGACGTTTGATAGATGTGGCAACATGGCTTTGTTTTGTAATACTCGCTGATAAGCTGATGCTGAGCGGCCAAGCAACTCTGTGCCGGGTATAAGTAAACAGCGTGTTAACCTGAATCGAAACCACGTAGTTTGGCGGTTGCATAGGAAGAGAAGCACTTCGACATTGGGACGCAGATATCTGTATTGCGCAGCTGGCACACGAACACTCCCGTATTAAGGAGCCCGCCTGCCTGCATCGTTTTTCTACTTGTTCGTCCGAGCAACGCGGGAGCTATAAGGGCCACACTGGCACGCGGCTACAAGAGCGCCATCGCCGCTACGCGCAGGGCTCTGACCTGGCGTGCAGTGTTCTCGTAGTGCTGCGTGTACCTATGGGACTTCCAGCGGTGACCCTATCCTCTTATTGACGAAAAGAATGTAGCAAAGTTCAACACAGGCCCCTATCGTAGTTTGGCTCGTGTCCGGCTAGTACATTTTAAGATACGGCAGTCTGCAAAATCAGTCTTTAACTATATTGGAAGGCTCCAAAATAATATTTACAGCATGCGTGGTAACACGAAAGTACCATTCCTTCCTCGTTTGGAGTATGATGTCTTTTCACAGGTAAATAAATATATGGGGGGCACGTTTAATAGTTTCGTCAAAAAATCAGGATTTCAAACACCGCGGCGCAGTTAAAGAGCCAGGCAGGTGGGCGGGGTCCTTAACTATGACGTGGATTCTACAGATTTATTTTATTTTTAAACTCATAAAAATTAGAATGAGTTTAAAAGTAACACAATGTTTCTAGAACTTACACACTCAGTCTGACTGACCAACGGATATTAGTCAAAGTAAATTTTTTACTTATCCCAGAATTGCACAACAATGGTCAAAGACAAGACACAAAACAGGGATTTCAAAAGTGATCAATTAACTGTGAATAAAATACAGTATTAAAAAAAAAGAAAAAAAAAAGAATAACTAGATTAAAAAAACGGAACATCAATTCTGGTTTTGTACATTATATTTTGTTTTAAATATAAAAATAAATGTTCGCAAACTAATATTTTTACAAACAAATCTTCCAATTAGGAATTCTAAATAGCACTTAGAAAACTCGTTGTCTCCATTGGCACTACGTTAGAATAAACACAGAATTATTTTACATTTACAGTCACAAAATTTATGTCAGAATTTACGTGATATAAAGTAAAAAATATTTAGTATTCTACAAATACAACATATGAGTAGTTTTATGGACTAATATGAGTACTGACAAAGACAAACACAAAGGATGAGATAAAAATCAACGAGGGGGCTAGTGTAAGAGTATTTGACGATGAAACGGCTCGTATCCACGAGTTGTAGTACGGTACGGATGTATAAACTCCTGGGTTACGAGGTTGCGCACATCCTCTTCCGAAAGAAACTACTCCAACTAGCACTCCGGAACAGACCAAAGGACCGCCACTGTCGCCCTAAAACACAAAACATGAATTTTTTACACTACCCCATATTGTTTCATTAGAAATATTATAACATCTGTATTGTGATTATTGCCATCGGATTCGGGCAGTGATAAGCAGAGCGAGCCAACACAGTCAGGAATAACAGTCATATTTAAAGTACATTGAATTCCTTTCTAACAAGTATCGGGAAACTTCCTTCATCGTAATACCAATTTCCTATTAAAAACCCCTAAAAGTACATATTAAAAATAACATTATTACATGGCAAAGTTACATTTGTTACTTTTACAAATTTTTATGAAAAATTATCCACGTTGAGAGCCCCGAACAGTTGTTACTAGTCTGTAAAGGAGAACCCCCTCGTAACCCCTAGCCCCCTCCCAGAGTAGTTTTTAAGTTTCGGGTCGCTTGCGCCTTGAGCTCCAGTGTGGGGGACCAGGTTGGATGGAGGTTTACGTAGTGCGTTTATTAAGAGCATTGGAATGGTACTCAAAGAATTCTTCGGTTATGTCAGAGCGTGTTCTGTTAAGAGTTGTTGCGGGCAGTAATAATATTCAGAAAACAATATTTCCTCACTTAAGACTGTATTACAGAAGGTTTACAGTAGTGTAAATATGCCGGTTCTGGCACAGGATTTCAGGAGTAGGAAGTAGGAGTTGTCCGCCATGACGTCACAGACGGAGGTAGCGGCCGGCGGCAAGGGACGGCCATGTTATCGAGAAAATGTCCCGTTTCACCCCAAAAAATTACTACCGAAATTAAAAGTTTTATCAAAAAATCACTTTTTTTCTTCACCAAACATTTAAAAAAGAAATTAAAAAATGAGGAAAGCGGATTTTAAATACCGACGAAGGCTGAGGCCTCATGTTTTATTGGGGTATAAAAATTCCTCATCCATCGGGTAACAGTCCCTCGTCACGTGCAAGGAAGTATTATCTGCGGTCACTGATGGTGGTCGAATAGGAAAAGTGGGATTTCTTCAGATTGCTTCCATTCATTAATGGTTTCTGCGGTAGGAAAATTCTTCATCCGTCGGCGCTCCTCGCNTAGAATGAGTTTAAAAGTAACACAATGTTTCTAGAACTTACACACTCAGTCTGACTGACCAACGGATATTAGTCAAGTAAATTTTTTACTTATCCCAGAATTGCACAACAATGGGCAAAGACAAGACACAAAACCGGGCTTTCAAAAGTGATCAGTTAACTGTGAATAAAATACAGTATGTAAAAAAAAAAACAAAAAAAGAATAACTAGACAAAAAAGCGGAACATCAATTCTGGTTTTGTACATTATATTTTGTTTTAAATATAAAAATAAATGTTCGCAAACTAATATTTTTACAAACAAATCTTCCAATTAGGAATTATAAATAGCACTTAGAAAACTCTTTGTCTCCATAGGCGCTACGTTAGAATAAACACAGAATTATTGTACATTTACAGTCACAAAATTTATGTCAGAATTTACGTGATATAAAGTAAAAAATGTTCAGTATTCTACAAATACAACACATGAGTAGTTTTATGGACTAATATGAGTACTGACAAAGACAAACACAAAGGATGAGATAAAAATCAACGAGGGGGCTAGTGTAANATGAGTAGTTTTATGGACTAATATGAGTACTGACAAAGACAAACACAAAGGATGAGATAAAAATCAACGAGGGGGCTAGTGTAAGAGTATTTGACGATGAAACGGCTCGTATCCACGAGTTGTAGTACGGTACGGATGTATAAACTCCTGGGTTACGAGGTTGCGCACATCCTCTTCCGAAAGAAACTACTCCAACTAGCACTCCGGAACAGACCAAAGGACCGCCACTGTCGCCCTAAAACACAAAGCATGACTTTTTTTACACTACCCCATATTGTTTCATTAGAAATATTACAACATCTGTATTGTGATTATTGCCATTGGATTCGGGCAGTGATAAGCAGAGCGAGCCAACACAGTCAGGAATAACAGTCATATTTAAAGTACATTGAATTCCTTTCTAACAAGTATCGGGAAACTTCCTTCATCGTAATACCAATTTCCTATTAAAAACCCCTAAAAGTACATATTAAAAATAACATTATTACAGGGCAAAGTTACATTTGTTTTTTTTTTTACAAATTTTTATGAAAAATTATCCATGTTGAGAGCCCCGAACAGTTGTTACTAGTCTGTCAAGGAGAACCCCCTCGAAACCCCCAGCCCCCTCCCACAGTAGTTTTTAGGTTTCGGGTCGCTTGTGCCTTGAGCCCCAGTATGGGGGACCAGGTTGGATGGAGGTTTACGTAGTGCGTTTATTAAGAGCGTTGGAATGGTACTCAAAGAATTCTTCGGTTATGTTAGAGCGTGTTCTGTTAAGAGTTGTTGCGGGCAGTAATAATATTCAGAAAACAATATTTCCTCACTTAAGACTGTATTACAGAAGGTTTACAGTAGTGTAAATATGCCGGTTCTGGCACAGGATTTCAGGAGTAGGAGGTAGGAGTTGTCCGCCATGACGTCACAGGCGGAGGTAGCGGCCGGCGGCAAGGGACGGCCATGTTATCGAGAAAATGTCCCGTTTCACCCCAAAAAATTACTACCGAAATTAAAAGTTTTATCAAAAAATCACTTTTTTTCTTCACCAAACATTTAAAAAAGAAATTAAAAAATGAGGAAAGCGGATTTTAAATACCGACGAAGGCTGAGGCCTCATGTTTTATTGGGGTATAAAAATTCCTCATCCATCGGGTAACAGTCCCTCGTCACGTGCAAGGAAGTATTATCTGCGGTCACTGATGGTGGTCGAATAGGAAAAGTGGGATTT
>NQII01000944.1:478766-536329 GCA_002778355.1 Clitarchus hookeri
AGCGGGGTGTGGACGTGGTAGGTGCTGGATGCCATCTGGGGGAGGGGGCCCAGGTCCGCTGATCCTCCCCGGTCTGCAGGATCTGGATTGGAGTCTCGGATCCTCCTCTCCTACTCTGAGGAATAAGTGCCTCATTCCACTAAGAGCCTCTAATCCTCTTGCTCGACTGAGGAGTTTTCGGCTCTTGCCTCGAGGAAATCTAAATCCGCTTTCCTCATTTTTAAATTTTTTTGGTAATTTTTTGGTAAAAAAAAAAAGTTTTTTTTGTAAAAGAATTAATTAATTTCGAAAGTAATTTTTGGGGTGAAACAGGCAATTTTGTTGATAACATGGCTGTCCCATGCCGCTGGCCGCTACCTCCGCCTGTGAAGTCATGGTGAACAACAGCTACCTCCTACTACTGATATCCTGTGCCAAAACCGGCATATATACACTACTGTTTACATAATCAAGTTGCCCATTCACAATTTTACAGAGGATGTCACTTATAGAATGTATACAACTAAATGCAAATCTGAAATAATTTATTTTGTAAAACAGTGCCACGGCCATCGCAGGGCTGAAAATGAAAAACGTAGAAACAACTCTGACACACTAATATGACTGTGTATGAATGTGTATACAGTCTATTCGAAAGATCTACAGACAAACTTCGCCGGGTTGTTCCTCATGAAAAATCAGTAACAAACTATCTCGTGGATATATGTCCGAGAAACGACTCCAAAGGAAAAAAAAAAAAAACGCTCCCGATGGGGCAGGATTAAAATCCGAGTATATTAAATTAAACTGAAATGAATAAATGTTAGGAGTCAATGTTTTGTGTGATAGGTATCAGTATGATGTGCAAGATGCAAATGCAAACCCTCTGAATATCAACCCTCTTTATACATATATCGGTATTGCCTCTTCTGTACACTATTAGAAAGTACGTATTCTTATATTTATTGCAGATATGTGATTATGTATTAGTTACTATTGTGTCAACATGTAAATGAAATGCTAAAATTGGATTAAAACTCTCCAACAGTTTGCGAGAAAAGCATAGTGGGACAGTTGTGGAGACTTCGATGCACTACTAAGAATGTTCGTGTAATGTCATTGTTATGAAGTGATCAGGCCTTAGCTAGACGGCCTGCCTGATCACACCTTCAAACATTGAACCAGGGCACGAGCGTGATTGCAATAACACCTTGCGAAAGACAGTTGCAGAAACCCCCTCCACCGGCCAGTAAATGGACCCGAAAATATTAAACAACGCACCCGATATGGGCCAGCGTAACACCAGGAGCGACGTCTTTTGTCGTCGGGCCACTGGAACGAGAAGACCACTGAAGATGGGTGTGTCCGGCCGTCGATAACCGCCTCCTAGAATCAGCCTCCAGCAACACGAACAAGGTGGGGACTTTCCAATTAGATGGTAATAGTAATGGCGTGAGGTAATAATACTTAATATAATTAATTAGCATCTTGGTATTCCATCTAAGTTCCCCCGATCATTAGTCACATAAATAGTTATTGTGTAATCCTTATGTTAAATAAATTCCATCTTATACTTTTGTGCTCTACCTAATCATGACTCATTATTTAGCTACGCCCATAGCCCCTTTCAGGTATGAATTGATATAAAAGTAGATTCATAACATCATGCATACCTGTAGGTAACATTTGACCGTATAAATAAGCTGTGAAGTATGTCTGACGTGCTTACTGGCAGACAGTGAGTTGTGCTTCAGCGAGGTGAACATGCCAAGGTACTCCTGGGAAGATATGATGGACACACATTTGGCGCATGGCACGCAGCAGGCTGCAATGTGCACATAGCTTGTAGATTGTACTAAAAAAGGTACCCACAACATGTCGCCCCATATCATTATCTTTACAGCAACTCACCAAGCAGGTGACAGGATGTCCGCTAAGTGTGTACATATTTCGTGCTTGTTTTGTCAGTATTTATGATAATATTGACGCACTGTCAAGATGGTTAAGGAAATGATGCAACTGGTTATCTGTTCTCAGATGCCATAGTAAGCTGTGTCAATATAGTACATGCCTGCTTTTTAGAAAAGTTGTTTGACGTTGGGGTTGGGCATGGAAATCTGTGCTGTTTGTTAGTATTTAGAGTAGCTTTTTTTTATTATTAATCCCTGCCACTTTTTGAACTTGAACTGATAGCTCTTACAGTATAATGATGGGGCCATTGATAATAACCAATAATTACGCCCCAACAGAAGAGCATTCTAGGTCACTGCAAATGCTATGTCTACAGTAACATTCTCGTATCGTCCCAACCCAGGCGACCGACCAAGAACGAGGCGTACACCACAACTTGAAGATGTGTTACATAAAATCACAGACGAAAAATAAGTACTCGCCGCATTTAGAGTGCATTACGAGTCGCCCATTCTACAGTCTGCGATGTTTTACGTAGGCAGTGCTTGCGATCTTACCATCCACAGGATGCTCAAGAATTAGGACCACAGGATTTTCAACTTAGAGAAGACTTTTCTCGGTGGTATCTTCAACATGCTACTAACGACCACTGTTTTCCAAGCAAGGTAATGTTTACCGATATGATTACCTTCGGTCGTGCCGACGTGAGCAACAGCACTGAATATCCATTGGCTGATAAAAATACCCATGTCATATCAGCAAGAGGCCGCCAACACAGGTTTTCTATTAACATATGAACAGGTTTACTCGGTGACCACATTATCGGACCATACATTTTTACTGGGCAGCTGACGTCACAACAGTATCTGGTGTTTCTAAGAGACACAATGCCCGAGTTGTCAGAAGAACTACCACTAGATGTACGGGCAATTATATTGTTCCAGCATGAAGGTGCGCCTTCACATTACGGACGAGGAGTGAGTTAACTCCTTGACGACATATATCCAGAAAGATGGATCGGCTAGGTCTTGTTGCATGGCCGCCTCGATCTTCTGATTTAAACACGTTCGATTTTTTTTCCTGTGGGGGTTATGTGAAGCTGCAGGTGTACCATATACCTGTCACAAGTGTTGAAGACTTCATTGATAGAAAGGGCTGTGTGTGCCATAAGGGACGTTGCAGGGAACCTGTACATGTCATTCGATGTGCGTCAATCCCTGCTTTAGCGCTGTCGTTTGTGCAGTGACAACAACAGAGGGTATTTCGAAAACCTATAGTAAAGCAAACACATATATTATATGTAATAAAAGAATACATTGACAGCGTATGTGTTGGGTGATGTTTAATCAGCAGATGTCTGTGCGGCCTGCTGCTATTAGGGATGTTCTCTTCCAGTGCATCGAAGTCTCCACAATTGTACCGGTATGTTTTTCTCGCAAACTGTTCGTCGGCGAATTTTAATCTTGATGATGCACATTTTTTCTCCGCGTTGACACAGTATACACTAATCCACGATCATTTCTGCGATAAATGCGAGTTCTCAATTTTTCTAATGCTAATGGTGTACAGGGGGTGGCAACCACGATATGTGTATGAAGAGAGTTGATTTTTCACAGAGTTTGTGTTTGCATAATGTACATCGCCGTACTGTACCTAGCACACAAAATATTGTCTCAATTTACCAGTTTCTGTTTAACTTAATATATTCGGAGTTTAATACCCCACTTTTGGCGGGGTGGTTTCTACCCTTCGGAGTAATTTCCGGGCGCATGTCCACAAAGAATTTTGTTCGGCTTGTGTTCCATAGACAGTGCCAGCAGCTGAGTGCTGTCGACACCTGGCAAGGGCGACTAGAGGTCAAGCCGGGGAGCTGGGGAAGGTAGTCGCAAGGGAGTATGCGAGAGAGCGGTCCCGTAGCTGGTGTGTCGTCTTGCACAATGTGGAAGTAAAGAGTGTGANTGAAGGTTTGTGATTGAGGCAGCGGGGTGTGGACGTGGTAGGTGCTGGATGCCATCTGGGGGAGGGGGCCCAGGTCCGCTGATCCTCCCCGGTCTGCAGGATCTGGATTGGAGTCTCGGATCCTCCTCTCCTACTCTGAGGAATAAGTGCCTCATTCCACTAAGAGCCTCTAATCCTCTTGCTCGACTGAGGAGTTTTCGGCTCTTGCCTCGAGGAAATCTAAATCCGCTTTCCTCATTTTTAAATTTTTTGGTAAAAAAAAAAAGAGTTTTTTTGTAAAACAATTAATTAATTTCGAAAGTAATTTTTGGGGTGAAACAGGCAATTTTGTCGATAACATGGCCGTCCCATGCTGCCGGCCGCTACCTCCGCCTGTGACGTCATGGTGAACAACAACTATCTCCTACTCCTGATATCCTGTGCCAAAACCGGCATATATACACTTCTGTTTACATAATCAAGTTGCCCATTCACAATTTTATAGAGGATGTCACTTATAGAATGTATACAACTAAATGTAAATCTGAAATAATTTATTTTGTAAAACAGTGCCACGGCCATCACAGGACTGCAAATGAAAAACGTATAAATAAATCTGACACACAAATATGACTGTGTATGAATGTGTATACAGTCTATTCGAAAGCTCTACAGACAAACTTCACCGGGTTGTTCCTCATGAAAAATCAGTAACAAAATATCTCGTGGATATATGTCCGAGAAACGACTCCAAAGGAAAAAAACGCTCCCGATGGGGCAGGATTAAAATCCGAATATATTAAATTAAACTGAAATAAATAAATGTTAGGAGTCAATGTTTTGTGTGATAGGTATCAGTATGATGTGCAAGATGCCAATGCAAACCCTCTGAATATCAACCCTCTTTATACATATATCGGTGTTGCCTCTTCTGTACACTATTAGAAAGTACGTATTCTTATATCTATTGCAGATATGTGATTATATATTAGTTACTATTGTGTCAACATGTAAATGAAATGCTAAAATTGGATTAAAACTCTCCAACAGTTTGCGAGAAAAGCATAGTGGGACAGTTGTGGAGACTTCGATGCACTACTAAGAATGTTCGTGTAATGTCATTTTTATGAAGTGATCAGGCCTTAGCTAGACGGGCTTCGAACATTGAACCAGGGCACGAGTAAGATTGCAACAACACTTTGCGAAAGACAGTTGCAGAAACCCCCTCCACTGGCCAGTAAACGGAGCCGAAAATAATAAACAACGCACCCGATATGGGCCAGCGTAACACCGGAAGCGGCGTCTTTTGTCGTCGGGCCACTGGAACGAGAAGACCACTGAAGATGGGTGTGTCCGGCCGTCGATAACCGCCTCCTAGAACTAGCCTCCAGCAACACGAACAAGGTGGGGACTTTCCAATTAGATTGTAATAGTAATGGCGTGAGGTAATAATACTTAATATAATTAATTAGCATCTTGGTATTCCATCTAAGTTCCCCCGATGAATAGTCACATAAATAGTTATTGTATAATCCTTATGTTAAATAAACTCCATCTTATACTTTTGTGCTCTACCTAATCATGACTCATTATTTAGCTACGCCCATAGCTCCTTTCAGGTATGAATTGATATAAAAGTAAATTCATAACATCATGCATACCTGTAGGTAACATTTGACCGTATAAATAAGCTGTAAAGTATGTCTGCCGTGCTTACTGGCAGACAGTGAGTTGTGCTTCAGCGAGGTGAACATGTCAAGGTACTCCTGGGAAGATATGATGGACACACATTTGGCGCATGGCACGCAGCAGGCTGCAATGTGCACAGAGCTTGTAGATTGTACTAAAAAAGGTACCTACAACATGTCGCCCCATATCATTATCTTTACAGCAACTCACCAAGCAGGTGACAGGCATGTCCGCTAAGTGTGTACATATTTCGTGCTTGTTTTGTCAATATTTATGATAACGCACCGTCAAGATGGCTAAGGAAATGATGCAACTGGTTATCTGTTCTGAGATGCCATAGTAAGCTGTGTCAATAGAGTACATGCCTGTTTTTTAGAAAAGTTGTTTGACGTTGGGGTTGGGCATGGAAATCTGTGCTGTTTGTTAGGATTTAGAGTAGCTTTTTTTTTTTTTTTTTTTTTTTTTNTATTTAAGCCCTGCCACTTTTTCAACTTTTGAACTGATAGCTCTTGCAGCACAATGGTGGGGCTATTGATAAGCACCAATAATTACGCCCCAACAGAAGAGCATTCTAGGTCACTGCAAATGCTATGCCTACAGTAACATTCTCGTATCTTCCCAACCCAGGTGACCTACCAAGAACGAGGCGTACACCACAACTTGAAGGTGTGTTACATAAAATCACAGACGAAAAATAAGTACTCTCCGCATTTGGAGTGCATTACGAGAGGCCCATTCTACAGTCTGCGATTTTTTACGTAGGCAGTGTTTGCGATCTCACCATCCACAGAATGCTCAAGAATTAGGACCACAGGATTTTCAACTTGGAGAAGACTTTTCTCGGTGGTATCTTCAACATGCTACTAACGACCACTGCTTTCCAAGCAAGGTAATATTTACCGATATGATTACCTTCGGTCGAGCCGACGTGAGCAATAGCACTGAATATCCATTGGCTGATAAAAATACCCATGTCATATCAGCAAGAGGCCGCCAGCACAGGTTTTATATTAACATATGGACAGGTTTACTCGGTGACCACATTATCGGACCATACCTTTTTACTGGGCAGCTGACGTCACAACAGTATCTGGTGTTTCTAAGAGACACAATGCCCGAGTTGTCAGAAGAACTACCACTAGATGTACGGGCAATTATATTGTTCCAGCATGAAGGTGCGCCTTCACATTACGGACGAGGAGTGAGTTAACTCCTTGACGACATATATCCAGAAAGATGGATCAGCTGTGCAGGTCTTGTTGCATGGCCGCCTCGATCTTCTGATTTAAACACGTTCGATTTTTTTCCTGTGGGGTTATATGAAGCTGCAGGTGTACTAGACACCTGTCCCAAGTGTTGAAGACTTGATTGATAGAAAGGGCTGTGTGTGCCATAAGGGACGTTGCAGGCAACCTGTACATATCATTCGAGGTGCGTCAATCCCTGCCTTTAGCGCTGTCGTTTGTGCAATGACAACGGCAGAGGGTATTTCGAAAACCTATAGTAAAGCAAATACATATATTATATGTAATAAAAGAATACATTGACAGCGTATGTGTTGGGTGATGTTTAATCAGCAGATGTCTGTGCGGCCTGCTGCTATTAGGGATGTTCTCTTCCAGTGCATCGAAGTCTCCACAATTGTACCGCTATGTTTTTCTCGCAAACTGTTCGTCGGGGAATTTTAATCTTGATGACGCACATTTTTTCTCAGCGTTGGCACGGTATACACTAATCCACAATCATTTCTACGATAAATGCGAGTTCACATTTTTACTAATGCTAATGATGTACAGGGGGTGGCAACCACGATATGTGTATGAAGAGAGTTGATTTTCACAGAGTTTGTGTTTGCATCTTGTACATCGCCGTACTGTACCTAGCACACAAAATATTGTCTCAATTTACCAGTTTCTGTTTAACTTAATATATTCGGAGTTTAATACCCCACTTTTGGCGGGTGGTTTCTACTCTTCGGAGTGATTTCCGGGCGCATGTCCACCAAGCATTTTGTTCGGCTTGTGTTCCACAGACAGTGCCAGCAGCTGAGTGCTGTCGACACTTGGCAAGGGCGACTAGAGGTCAAGCCGGGGAGCTGGGGAAGGTAGTCGCAAGGGAGTATGTGAGAGAGCGGTCCCGTAGCTGGTGTGTCGTCTTGCACAATGTGGAAGTAAAGAGTGTGAAACAGAAATCCGGCAGAACCAATTTACAGTTATTTCTTACCGGTCGATACCAGTGTACACAATTGTGTACATAAAGCAAATGAAGTTTGTTATTTTTGGCTGGCACTGTATCTATCCAGCAAGGCTTAGTGCCCAATTATCTTCCCTGTGGGTATTTGATTCGTGCACTGTGTTTTAGCTCCATGCTGTGAATGGCCCATATTACTACAGCCGAGCACAAATCCTACAGCTTATTGGTCATGACAATAAAACAAGAGTAGCACGGATAAAAATATTTCTCATTTGCAACACGTGAAATAATAATTTAATGTAGGTACGAAAGGGTAACATGGGTCATCCGGGCCGGATTTATTTTCGTTTGACGCGAAACTCGCTGACGCGCCGGTGCGGTATGTGACGGAATACACATGGTCATGTGCACATAGGAACATGGTGTAACCTCAACAGGATAGCAGCGCTACGAGACAACAGTTTTCGCGCTGACAGGCTCCGCTTCGCGCGACGCTCTGACCGTGCACAAGTATCAGTACGCGACGAGTGAAAAACGGGCCGAGCCATGTGCCGATAAGAATACGATGTGACCTCAGTAGCACGAAGGACTCCATTACAGCATCTGCACAAGGAGAAGCCTTCACACCTTCTCACAGGCGGGCAGCAAACTCCACTGGGCGAGTCAAGCCTTTTGTACATTTATCTTCTGTTTTTCACTCTCTCTCTCTCTCTTTCTACCTTACAATGGATTCAGATACCAAAAATAAGTTGGTCATGCGTAGGGGCAGAGCCAAGGCTGCATCACACAGTGTAACATTTTGGATTGCAGTCAATAATGAGTGATTACAAGAGCACTCTTGAGGGACCAGTATTTCCTAGGATACCTAGTGAGTTCCCTGGAAATTTCATTGATTGCAGACTTGTAACTTACCTGCAGACATTCAGCTGGCAGACACCACCTTTTATAAACCTGGACGAGTTGACATATTACTTGGATCCAAGGTATTCTTTTGTATTCTCCCAAGTGGACGAAGGACAAGAACTGTAAATTATCCTGTACTTCAAGAAACTAAGATTGACTTGATATTGTCAGGACGATTCGAGTCAAAATGTATCCAGAGAACAGTGCCCCAATAATCGTTCTTTCTCCAGACAGACACTTGATCAAGAAGTATGCTAATTTTGAGAAATGGAGGAGTTAATCAACCCTGTTCGAACAGCTGAAGAACGAAAATGTGATGAGTTTTTTCTTATTGAAATCCGAACTAGAGAATCTAGTGGAATATTTGTTGTTTGCTTAACATTTAATAGTGATCCCTGCAAACTGGGAGACTCGCGAATACTGCACTTTCCATGCTCCGCCAACTTGAAGCAAGATTAAGGATTAACCCCAAACTTAAGGCTGACTATCAGAACTTTCTTACTGAATATGCAGAGATAGAGTACATGAAACCTGTAGGTGAAATGGGCATAGATTCGAGCCCGATTTATTTCCTTCCTCATCATCCAATATTCAAGAAGTCTAACTCCACAGCCAAGTCATAGTTGTGTTTGACGTATCTGCCAAAACAAGCAGCGGGTTATAGCTTAATGGGATCTTGCTAGTTGGGCCTAATGTTCAACAGGACCTATTATATATTGCACAAGGTGTGTTTCACAGCTAACATTGAGAAAACATATAGGCAGGTAAGAGTTTCTCCTGAGGATTGCAACCTGCAAATGATTCTATGGAGAAATTCTCCAGCAGAACATGTTAAGGAATACTGCCTCACAATTGATATGGCACAGCATTTGTTCCATTCCTTGTCACAAGGTGCCTTGAACCATTCGCATTAGATGGAGCAAAACAATTACCAAGAGCAGCAGAAATACTCAAACGAGACTTTTATGTCGATGACTGTTTTTGACTGGTGCAGATACAGTTGAAAAAGCCTTTCACTTACAAGACGAGATGTCAAGACAAGAGTAACAGTGAAGAAATTCAACTTCATGGCTTCTCTGATGCCTCAAGAGGGCAATGGAGCCTGCATATATCTGCGCTATTCTAAAGGGCATTGCGAAACTATACATTCGCTATGCCCAAAATTCAAGGTTGCGCCAGTAAAAGGGGTATCACTTCCTAGACTTGAACTCTGTGCTGCTCTTCCGTTAGCAAAATTGGTCAAACATGTAATGAATGCTTTGAAATTTATACTTGGCGAGAGTCATTTCTTGACAGATTCCATTCTTGTGCTGGCATGGATTTTTAACCTTTCCCAACAAATGGAAAACCTTTGTTGTCAACGAGTTGCTTAAATATAAAATTTAACTGCTGTCGGGGCCGCGGTGGCTGAGCGATTAGCCTGCTTGCCTCCTAAGGCGAACCAGGTTCAATCCCCCACTGGGTCACCTGATTTTCGCAAGTGGGAATCGTGCTGGAAGATGCCGTTGGTCAGCGGGTTTTCTCGGGGATCTCCCGTTTCCCCCGCCCCTTCATTCTGGCACCGCTTCATACTCACCTCTATCACCTTCAGCGGCTCTCAAGACCTCGCTTTTTAGAGCCGCCCAATTCTCTTCACTCACTCACTAACTGCTGTCTCAAACTGGAAACATTTTTCGTCACTTGACAACATTTTTCGTCACTTGACAACATTTTTCGTCACTTGACAACTCAGCTGACAACATATCCAGAGGAGCTAACCCAAGGACCATTATTACAAACAAACTATAGTGAAATGGTCCATCATGGTTGCAACAGCATTAAGAAACTTGGCCATCATAAGTTCCAAACAATTTGAACGACACGCCTGAAGTAAGAAGGGATGCTAACTGTTTTGCAACTATACACTATCAGGAAGAAGTCATCCAAAGATGCTGGAAGAAACTAATGGCCTGTCAGCATCTTTGGCGAGAAAGAAGACGAGAGAAGCATCCCTAGAAATCTGGCATGTGTCGCCTTGTGCAATGTGGAGAGAATATGAAACAGAAATCTGGCAAGCAGTTTACAGTTCATTTCTTACCGTTCGATTCTCCACAGAGCTACGACATTTTTTCACTGATAATTCGTTAGGAACAACCTGGCGAAATTTGTCGGCTGTGTTTCCGAACAACCTATTTAAGTATACATGTCTTTATTTGTATCCACGTGTGTATATATGTAATTGTTTACGTATTAAGAATAGAGAAGTATACATACGCAACCAGGTGTGTAATTATATATATTTTAATCTACATACTCATGCATGCTTGTATGTACACATGTGTATGCATGCATGCATACATACATACATACATATATTTGCATATATTCAGAAATATACACAGGTTGATTCAAAACTACTGTAAGAAATCGTAGGCGCGGTAAGTGGGTATAAAATAAGAACATTTTTTAACAAGTTTCCGCAAATGCCGGCGTTCACCGCCAGGATGCATCGAATGCGTCGTTGAGCGCCTGCAAGTAAGCAGCCAGCGGCACATTAGAGCCACACTGGATGCAGATCATGTATGCTCCAGCAAACGCACTTATACAAAATTTCTTAAATATTAATCTGGCGAGCCCCCAAATCCCGCTACTATAGCGTCAGCTCCTTCACAGGTCTCTGTGAGACCTCCAGCATGCGTGTTAGTCGCTAAGGCGGTTGGAGAACGGGATGCGTCTCAGTTTAAGCCCTATACACCTTAGGTCTGGTTTAAAGCGCGCATGCATCGCGGCTGAGCAAGGTTTGTCTGGTGCCGTGGCCGCTATTGTAGCCATGGAAACACCCCGAAAGAAGAAGGGTCTGGATGGGAGGGCACAGCAGACAAACGCAAAGAGAAGAGGGCACTGGGAAAATCTGCGCGAGAGTCGCGGATATACCAAAATGCCCGCTTCGCGTAGATATGTCAATGGGACTGTGCGTGGCTCGTGGGAACGTTCCTGGAAGGAATTAGCTTTATCTTGACAGCTCCAAGTTTTTAACACGGAACTGACGTTTCCACATGACATCACGTAGCTCTGGATGAGTGTTAAAAACTCATATAGCACTTAATGTAACATAAAAATTCTTAATAGATATTCTACGTGAGTGTTATTTGCCCGGCTTACACTGCAGAACATATGAGGAGAAGTAAAACCCAACAGATATGTGAACACCAATAAAACTTACCAAATTTAATTTCAACATCAGCACCAGGCAGATACTTACTGAAACGTGTCATCATCTGCAGGACAACATGATAAACAGAACAATACCACAACTAACTACAAACGAACTGCGGTAAATGAAAACAGTGGCAGTTCTGATTCTTTCGTAATTTTAATAGGATGCAATAAGCAAAATTTGAACATGTTAAGATGAACTGGCAGATTAGACATTAAAATAGGACTGTGCATAACACACTTATACTTTATATTACCAAGCACTTGAATTTTATTAAAATTAATCATCCATAACTCGAATTATATATATTGCGGCTGACACTAGCTAGCGAACATTAATGCTTGAGCTTAAAAAATATATTATAGAGCATGTCTCTTTCTTACCGGGTCTTCGTGGGCAAAACTTTATGCAATCTGAATCAAAATTAAACCTTAATTTAATCGTGGTACGGAATAAAATGTTAACTAACGAGAGTTGCACGCTGCTTAAGCTGGTTCGGACTTATTCTGAGAATTTAAATGTGTTGGTCGTCGTAGGCAGCAGCTAGGCGAAGCATCCCCGTAACATCAAACTGTAGACGGTTCCGCAGCTGTAGTAGATCCTCTTCTGCGTCAAGCGCTTCCCTAAATATTAAGCTCACGGTCTTATATGTGCGTAAATACAGTCCTTGCACATTCACTTTATAAGTACGCGGAAGGCGAAACGTATATAATATTTAATCACGGCTGTAGTCCGAACTCAGGCCTCTTTTTTTCTTGTAATCTTCATCACGTATTCGTACCATCGTACTTTCCTAGTTCCATAATATTCTGACTTGTTTAAATAAATTAATGCAAATTACTAGATGTGTGATCACTTCAGATCACCACAACCATAGCGAAAAATCCAATATGGCTTAAAAANATTAATGCAAATTACTAGATGTGTGATCACTTCAGATCACCACAACCATAGCGAAAAATCCAATATGGCTTAAAAATTCCTTTAAAACGTTCTCAGAAAGAGTTAACATTTTCAACAATATTATTTTAAAATAAAATACTTCTTTCATAGGCTAGCTAGTATCGACTCACATAGTTATAACATAAAATATTTGCTCTCTCTCTCTCAAGGCAAAATTAATTTCTTTACCAGTTCTGACTTTAACAAAATATATTTCTAATACGTGCAAACCAACGAGCCTGACAGTTCAGCTGGCTGATAAAAAAAGGTCTAACCTAACCTACACGAGGAACAATGCCAAAATAAATACATAATTCGTAAGGTATTCGGTTATTATTTGCAGACCATTTAAACAGATTTATACTTCTCGAATAATACAAGTCTGTTATCCGNTTATTTGCAGACCATTTAAACAGATTTATACTTCTCGAATAATACAAGTCTGTTATCCGAAACCTAGATCGTCAACATAATTAAAATTATACGCGTGACACTGAATACCACGCTGGGTTTTCTGAAACCGGCCCGTCTCATCACGTCTCACCACGTCTCACCACGTCTGACCACGTCTGACCACGTCTCACCACGTCTCATCACGTCTCCCTCGTTCAGGGTTGCTCCCGTCAGTCACGCGCGGGACACCCGTGTGGTGGCCAGGGACCTGCAGGCCGGGATACGAGGTGTGTTACAAAAATAAGGTGACTTGTTATTTTGTGACTTTGTCTCGATATACATATATGTATTCATCAATATCTATTTTGTCCCCTTCAAAGTAATCCCCACTCAGATATAATACACTTGTGCCAGAGCCTTTTTGCCAATCCTCGAAGCACTTGTGATATGCGCATTTTGGTACGGCATTGAAGTCTCCCAGGTCTTTATCGCCTCGATCGTGGCAAACCTCCGTCCTTTCACGGGTCTCTTCAGTTTTGGGAACAGGAAAAAGTCGCAAGGGGGCCACGTCAGGTGAATACGGTGGCTGAGGCATGATTACGGTGTTGTTAATACAGGTTCTTTGATCCGTTGTTTGCGACAGCAAAAAAACATCACAAAGCACACCAAACAAAACGCGTCTAACCTTTATATCTGTCACAAACAAACAATGCAAAATTGCTGATGTCAACATATGTTGGGGACATGTGTACCAACATAACAATAAAAGCAATCGATAATCGAATGTACGTAGTCCTCGAAATTTGAAAAGTCACCTTATTTTTTGAACACAACTCGTACACTACGCGCATGGCCCAGACGCGGAGTCTCAGATGCCTACGTCCTGAGCGGTGAGTGTACGTCTGTTTGTTCCACCTCTGTATGCTGCTCTACGACAGGCGGACACAGATTCACTTCACACTTTACAGCAGTGGACTGCTTAAAAGTCTGAGGCATGAAACCGTGGCTGGTAGACTGAAGAGCCAAAAAAACATGTACACCTGCCTAATATCGTGTAGGGCCCCCGCGAGCACGTAGAAGTGTCACAAGACGACGTGGCATAGACTCGACCAATGTCTGAAGTTAAGCAGGAGGCAATTCACACCATGAAACCTGCAGGGCAGTCCACAAGTCCATAGGAGAGCGAGGCGGGGGAGATTTCTTCTGAACAGCACGTTGCAAGGCATTCCAGATATGCTCAATAATGTTCATGTCTGGTTATTTAGGTGGCCAATGGAAGTGTCTAAAGTCAGAAGAGTGTTCCTGGAGCCACTCGGTAGCAACTCTCGACGTGTGGGGTGTCGCATTGTCCTGCTGGAATTGTCCACGTCCGTCGGAATGCACAATGGACATGAATGGGTGCAGGTGATCGGACAGGCTGCTTACGTATCCGTCACGTGTCAGAGTCATATCTAGACGTATCAGGGGTTCCATTTCACGCCTACTGCACATGCCCCATACCATAACAGAGACTTCATCAGCTTGAACAGTCCCCTGTTGACATGTAGGGTCCAGGATTCATGAGGATGTCTCCATACCCGTACATGTCCATCCGCCCGATACAATTGGAAACGAGACTCGTCAGACCAGGCAACGTGTTTCCAGTCATCAACAGTCCAATGGTGGTGTTGGCGGGCCCAGGCGAGGCGTAAAGCTTTGTGTCGTGTAGTCAACAATGGTACACGAGTAGGCCTTCGGCTCCGAAAACCCATATCAATGATGTTTCATTGAATAGTTCGCACGCTGGCACTTGTTGATGCCCCAGCTTTGAAATCTGTGCCAATTTGAGAAAGGGTTGCACGTCTGTCAAGTTTAATGATTCTCGTCAGTCGTCGTTTGTCCCGTTCGTTCACGATCTTTTTCCGGCCGCAGCGATGTCGAAGATGTGATGTTTTACCGGATTCCTGATATTCACGGTACACTCGTGAAATGGTCATACACGAAAATCCAAATTTTATCGCTACCTCGGAGATGCTATGTCCCATCTTTCGTGCGCCGACTACAAAACCACGTTCAAAGTCACTTAAATCTTTTCAACCTTCCATTGTAGCAGCAGTAACCTATCTAGCAACTTTGCCAGACGCTTGTTGTCTTATATAGGCGCTGTCGACCGCATTGCGTTACTCTGATTGGTTCCATATCTCTGCTATTTTCATACGCATGCCTATACCGGTTTTTGTGGCTCTCCAGTGTATTTGTGCTACGTATTCGATGTTGTCTTTTCGCAGCAGAACCACGAATACTTGCAAGACGCGCGTCACTCACATGTGAGAGCTGCAACCGACAAGCACAGTCGCGCGAGCACACACGTAGTCAAGTTTCACATCGTGTAAAGGCATTTGAACATTTTAAGATGCTGATTTATTTTCGATTTATGACTTCCCTATACTTAGAAACTAAACTGACACATATGCGTCTGCATAATAGTTTAAAATAAGATCTTTCAAAAATGTTCTTAGCAATTTTTTTATGTAGTCTTTAAATAGTTTAATCCGAAGGTAATAAAATTTCAACATTAGGAAGTAAATGAGAAAATAACCATACAACAAATCGTATGTTTTAAAAATGTTATAAAACCACTGACACAATTTTAATCGTGTTTAAGATAAATTAAAAATGTTGACATTTTGACGATTCTCCAGCACTTATAACTCACTTTAGAGGCACGCAAGATATTACAGACTTACTATCAGCTAATTTGTAATTTATGTGTAGTTTTTAATTTCTTTGGCAATCAGTTAAAAATAATGTATATAATATTTTTTATCTTCCTACCCACAAGAAGATGTAGTAAGATTCCAATACACCTTTAAATATTCTATAGCAACTGTAATCATTTCTTGGCGACATTGTGCATTCCCTACCTGACATGAATCTATGCCACCAGCTTCAAGGTTTCCAGCGCAGATCATGGCGTCGTTTATGGTGACATAGCGAGCACAGTTAGAGAAAGATATAATGGGCATGTTGACGTACTGCAATATGTTGGGAAGCGAGTTGGCGTTCTGGAAAAAAAAAATAATTGTATACAATTTATAAAAAATCTTACTTATTGCACTTTACACAGGAAATTATATTATGACAAATATAATACGTTTTCCATTTAAATGAATAAATGTTTAAATTTATATATATATATATATATAAAACAGGTGGGACTGAATTCGACTGGAAAATTTCGTGAAGTGATTCCTTATGCAAAATCTAGTAAGAAATATATATGGGTCTCTTTATACCTAAAATAAATATTAAGGAATATGTAAACATTTGAAATCTAGTTAAAATAAAAAAATTTTATTAGAAAAATTGGAAATTAAACGAAATTAAATTCACGATCTTCAACCTAAGAGCAAATTCTTGTTAACACCGACTGTAATGTAAATAACAAGGGCGGCCACTTTCTTAGTGCCGACAAGTTCTTTACCGTCGGGATTTACAAACATTCGATGCTGGGAAATTGAGCAGTATGATCTGATTAAATGGACCTTTGTTGCAATTGCCAAGGACTCACAGTTGTCGTGTAAAACGCATACGAAGTTTCGGCTGCAGCGATACAGTGCCTAGAACATAGGCAGTACTACATACAGGCGTGTATGGCGTGCCGCTGTGTCCACTGCACACAGGATGATGGAAATTTTTTACACTTACTGCAAACGACACGTATAGTCTATTCGTGGTTTCTTCACATTTTTTAAATCTAACCTTAGAAAAATCACACCATCTACGACGTATTAGGTTATTTTATGAATATGCCACGTATCACAAACGTTTTATACTTGTGTTAACGTAAAAAAAAAGCCTCATTTTTGGTTAATTAAAACGCGCACTTGTGTATTTTATCTATAAACTATAGTATTTCGTTTATAATTAATACGAATAAGAACAGTAAGAAAACAGATGTGTTGGTAATGCCTAGTAGGAAATAGTTCTTATGCAAAATATTGTTAAAATGAGTGCGCACGAACGCGGTGTGCAGTCCCTTTGGTGTAATTTTCTAGACTCGGCTAAGCTTTGTTTTCACGAAGCGGAGGAATAGACTGAAAGTAGAACTTTAACAAGGCTTCAGAAAAAATGTAAATAACCAGTAATGGACTATTCATNGCGGAGGAATAGACTGAAAGTAGAACTTTAACAAGGCTTCAGAAAAAATGTAAATAACCAGTAATGGACTATTCATTAATAAGCTACAGTACTGAGGCTACTAGTTTGTTTCTGGCGACGGTCAGCATGTGTCACAGAAGGCGCTGCAAGCAGCAGTTGACGACTTCGGTACACAATATGTACATCCTGGTGAGGTCATGTCGATCTCGTTGGGAGATAGGCCTACGTGAGGTACAGTCACAGTTATTTCAGACTTTTCTGAAGTTCTACTTCCAGGATATTCCTCCGCTCCATACTAACAAAGCTTAACCGAGTCTAGTAATTTGCACCAAAGGGACAGCCCACCCCATTCGTGCGCACTCAGTGTAATAAACTTTTGCATAAGAACTATTTCTTACTACGCATTATTAACACACGTGTTTTCTCACTGTATTTTATTAATATTAACTGTAAATGAAAATTATAACTTATTGATAAAATATAAGCAAAAGTTCTATTTAACCAAAAATAAAGTTTTTTTATAATAACAGAAGTATAAAACGCTTGTGATAAGTGTGGTATATTTAGGAAATAACCAAACACGTCATACATGGGGTGATTTTTCAAATGTTANAAAACGCTTGTGATAAGTGTGGTATATTTAGGAAATAACCAAACACGTCATACATGGGGTGATTTTTCAAATGTTAGATCCAAAAAGTGTGAAGAAACCGCGAATATACTATAGAAGTTGTTTGATATGTTCGATAGTTTTGAAAGATGTCACCGCATATATAGAATGATTCTCAACTACGGGGATAAACGACAGGGCCAGAATACTGCCAGTAAAAGGAACAAATAAGTCTTACTAACACATGTTTTGCAAATGCATGTGTTTAGAGATATATGGCGTCACTACTCACTGCATCAGAACTCCTTTTGTATCAGTGGAGGCATATCCATACAAGAATGTTTTGTATCTGTAGAATAATGTTATGAAAGTTTATTTTGTGTAGTAGTATTGTTATAACGACCTGTAATTCACCCAGAAACAAACGAAGGTGAAATCCACACACGGATAGGCAAATCGAAGTTGTCGTGAAGCAGAATTCTAAGGAATTGTTTAGTAGGGACATTTTTTTTGTTCCTTGTCTTGACATGAGTCATCAATCGACGTTCGTCCGCGTAGTGTGGAGTCATTCTGTGCANAAAACGCTTGTGATAAGTGTGGTATATTTAGGAACTAACCAAACACGTCATTCATGGGGTGATTTTTCAAATGTTCGATCCAAAAAGTGTGAAGAAACCGCGAATATACTATAGAAGTTGTTTGATATGTTCGATAGTTTTGAAAGATGTCACCGCATATATAGAATGATTCTCAACTACGGGGGTAAACGACAGGGCCAGAATACTGCCAGTAAAAGGAACAAATAAGTCTTACTAACACATGTTTTGCAAATGCATGTGTTTAGAGATATATGGCGTCACTACTCACTGCATCAGAACTACTTTTGTATCAGTGGAGGCATATCCATGCAAGAATGTTTTGTATCTGTAGAATAATGTTATGAAAGTTTATTTTGTGTAGTAGTATTGTTATAACGACCTGTAATTCACCCAGAAACAAACGAAGGTGAAATCCACACACGGATAGGCAAATCGAAGTTGTCGTGAAGCAGAATTCTAAGGAATTGTTTAGTAGGAACATTTTTTTTGTTCCTTGTCTTGACATGAGTCATCAATCGACGTTCGTCCGCGTAGTGTGGAGTCATTCTGTGCACGCTTTGTTAAGCCCCTGTCATGCTGTAAACACGCTTTGTTAAGCCCCTGTCATGCTGTAAAATTTTCCCCTTCAAATATATTTGACAATAAAATGTGAATACGAANCACGCTTTGTTAAGCCCCTGTCATGCTGTAAAATTTTCCCCTTCAAATATATTTGACAATAAAATGTGAATACGAAATACGACCATCAAAATTTTTCCATTCAAAATATTGAAACAAATAATCTTTAACCTATTTATAAATGGGCCACACTGTCAGATGTTTTTACTAAAAGGATCTAGTCTAAATTTTCAATTAAAATTTATTTTCGAAGTGAGATCGGGATTTTGTGTTTCCGTGCAGTCAACTACGAAAATAAATGTAACTTATGTTGAGATTTATTTTTAATTCTTTACTAAATTGAAATTTTATTCATAAAAAATATTTATTGCACAATGAAACTTAATGCCTCTGAGATCTTAATATTATTATGCAAAAATGATTAAAAATAGCATTAATGCTCAGAGAGCTTTTATATAAATTAATAATATTTATAACCTTATTTATATTCCATCGATTCTTCGCCATTTTAAAGTTTCGCGATGTCGGATACGGCCAAATTTTTATTATTCATGTTTCTGATTGGCTAACCTCTTTAAATATTATATATATATATATAATTACAACTCACCTAACTTTGAAAATGTCAGATGGAAACTAGAGCCAAACAACTTTTCCAGACAAACATGGTGGTGATGACGACGTTTTGGTGACGTCACAACCTTCCAACATTCTTTGACCAAAATTATCGGAAGCAGATGGAGGAAAAATTTGACAATGTGACAGGGGATTTAGTGCTGTGATTGGGCGATTTACTGCAGGGGGTTATACTATATAGTCTCTTTAGAGCCACTACTTTCTCAGGGCAGAGCCACGTGGCCAACATAAAAAAAATACAATGGAAATGTATTAATGTAAAACAAATTAAAAACGTAGGAACAACCAAAATACATTTGCTCAGTTTATTACTACTAGGTGTTACAAATAAAATTTCAATTTAAATCTATAACAAATAACACGACGACAATTTTGTAAATACACTCGATAGTTGCCGCCCTGTTCCACTTGCTTTGCGACTTGCCTACTGTTATGTTTACCGAGACGAGATCGTTGATTTTCGATTTTGTTTGTTATAAGAACGTTTAAAATACGAAGGTATTTGAGAAAATCAGGAGTCACCAGTCTTCAATGCCTAATTGTAGAAAGCATTGGAAGTCAACCCCAAAATAATGCATACCAGTACCCAAATGGTAAAACAATAGAAACAAATATTAAAACAAAAGTCGTCACCTAAATAAAGTTTCCCTGGACGAAGATGGGTTCCCTAATTGTCTCACCAGGATAGCCATAATATGTGAATTTACAGCTTTTCGTGCCGACCTCCCGTGGCGCAGTCGGTTAGTGTGCCGTTGGTGTGCCGCTGGTCTGGGGTGTGCGAGGTTCTGGGTTAGAATCCTAGGTAAGGCATGGATGTTAGTTCAAGTTAGGTCGTGAGTTAGCTTGTAAGCCGTCCCTTAATAAGCCCTCAGGCATGAGACCGGGGAACGTCAAAAAGCCCCTTTCCGATCCAATCTATAGCTTTTCGTGTTACTGATGGGTTTGGCGAATGTTTTTTATGTTGGCGGTGTAACTGCGAGCTTTTTATACATTTTGTAGCTCGAAATGAGAGCTCAACGCAATACATGTGAGTGTCGCCTCTCTACTTTGCTGCTCCGAGAGTCGCCGNTCTGGGGTGTGCGAGGTTCTGGGTTAGAATCCTAGGTAAGGCATGGATGTTAGTTCAAGTTAGGTCGTGAGTTAGTTTGTAAGCCGTCCCTTAATAAGCCCTCAGGCATGAGACCGGGGAACGTCAAAAAGCCCCTTTCCGATCCAATCTATAGCTTTTCGTGTTACTGATGGGTTTGGCGAATGTTTTTTATGTTGGCGGTGTAACTGCGAGCTTTTTATACACTTTGTAGCTCGAAATGAGAGCTCAACGCAATACATGTGAGTGTCGCCTCTCTACTTTGCTGCTCCGAGAGTCGTCGAAGAGCTCACCTCAGACGTATATCCCCAGCCGGTGACAGTGCAGATGGCGTTTTCAGGGAACTCTCGTGTCGAAAGCGCGACTAAGTTCACGTTGTTCCTGCCCAGGTTCAGAGAGTTAGAGAGCTGTAACAAAAAAAAAAAATAATCACTTTTTTTTTAAAATTCTATTGCTCGATGGCTTAAACTTGCTCTACGAAAAATTTCTGCGCTCAGTTCCTCGCAAGTTCACAATTATTTAGCGTTTTTACAGTTTTTAGCCAGGAGTACTAACAACATTACAATTAATGGAATGGTCTCCATTTCGATCGCTATAGTTCTGTTGATACATATTTGTGGCATAAATAACTATTAATGATCCATCATCATAGCCGCATACTTGTAGCATTCTTGCTGCCACATGAAACCGCTGAAAAATGTCTGCATGTTCTTTCCATTTCACGGCAATTGGGAAGACAAAAGCATTTTCATTGTTGACAACGGCTTTAACATAGCGATGCACTGTTGCTTTTGAAACACTCTACGTGTCACCGACAGCATGAAACTGGCTGCTGGATGCCACTGCTTAGCCATTAGCCAATGGGGGGCAACAAACATCTGTTCCCTTACTGAGAGTGAATTATTTCATCGTGTCGGATGGTCCAGATGGTCACCTATATCTTCACAAAGTCTTTCAAATGTGATTGACATTAGAAACGTCGCATTTTAATCTGAAAATGCGAAACCTTCCAAATTTCAGCTGCATCGTCTTCGTCATCAGTCAGTTAAAAGAATATCCATTACTATACACACCTAATAGAAATAATTAATTCCTCAGTCAACACTGTATTGCGAATAAATTTACCGATACCTATCACAATAACGGGCTTACAGAATATTCTACACGGATGGGATCACGCCCAATAGAAGTTTTTGGTTTACAAGTCATTTTACAAAACACAAATATGAAAAGACTTATAGAAACAACTTGTGACTTGAAGACATTCATTTGTAGCCAAAAGTGTTTACTTATAGGTTCATGAAACAAACTTCTCACTACTTTCACAAATCACGAAGGATTTTACTTGTAATTTGTTCTACAAAAATGCGCACATCAGTGGCATTCTACTTGCGGTTATTAAGCAGGGGTAAAGGATATTGTGGATTTATCAATGAAGAAACACCGTCTACAACTTAGAAGGGGGCACACTTTTAAGCACCCCTCTTAAGAAATCTTGATTTTCGTATAAATGTAATTTTCGTGCTAACCAAACATAAATTACGTGTTGCATAAAATGTAGAGAGAAGTCTATGACCCAGAAGCGAAGATATATGTAAGTAATAAAATAAAAATAGTAAAAAAACATAGATAAATGATAAATACGTACGTACCTAGTTTATAAATACATGACAATTAACTAGATATTCTATACAACATATCGACGAATCTCTGTGAACAAAGGCAGTTTGAGTTCCCACTTGCTCTCATTCTGGCAGCCTTTAGTAAATTCAGGGAAGAACAATGTATATAACCTCCCCCCCCCCGGTGCTAGTTATTTCACCTATAGGATGGGCGAAGAAAGGCATTTATCAACTATAAAGAAAGTTAAGGAAAATGGAGAACCACATTACAATTTAGTTACATGCAAAGTTGTATGTAATCCAATTCGAGTGAAACTGTAACACCTGCAGGATGGTCAGCCTAATGTGGACACCCCAAAAATTTCCGGAATGGTCGCAGATCACAAAATGCGGTTTTCGCTAAATTAAATTACGCACAGGGGCAAGTAATTTGCTCCAAAGTGACCTCTTTGTGGTGCGTGTACGGACAGAAATAATTAAACCANAGATCACAAAATGCGGTTTTCGCTAAATTAAATTACGCACAGGGGCAAGTAATTTGCTCCAAAGTGACCTCTTTGTTGTGCGTGTACGGANAATTTCCGGAATGGTCGCAGATCACAAAATGCGGTTTTCGCTAAATTAAATTACGCACAGGGGCAAGTAATTTGCTCCAAAGTGACCTCTTTGTGGTGCGTGTACGGACAGAAATAATTAAACCACATATGATTTTCCCCCTGGAAACATACATTTATTTGAACGGCATCTGAAAGCACATGTAAAAAGGAATGTAGTGATATAGCATATGCAATGGAAAGTAACACAGAATCGCCAAGAAGTAATGCGCAAATATGACTAAGTTAAGTAAGCCGGTAGCATGGGGCAGTGAACCTGTACTCACAGCTGTAAGCAAGCAACACGCGCCGTGACTCATCCTGGCGGGATCGCTTCCTTATAGCAGCGCAGCGCTTACCATAAAGGGGCAATGGGCACGGAATGCGATATTGGACAAAGGAGATCACCGCAGCGGAGGGAAGATGGGCAATGTGAGTGCAAGTCTGATATATATATATATATAATTTTATTTAGATACCAATGTAGTCCAGGAGATTTGTTTCCTCGTCATTAACTGTAATGAGTAACGAGTGCATACAGATGCACAACAAAAATAGGAAAAACCAACCTAAGGAGAAATGCTATCGCATCCGCATGCATAGTACACAATAGCACAATTATGGTTGAAACGCTTCACATGAGGTCTTTTCATAGTATGTGCTCGATGTGTTTACCACCGAAAGCAATACACATATGCAAACGCACATGTAGCGAGCGACGAGCGGCCTGAAGTGTTTCTGGTGTAATGCCTCTGCAAGCTGTCACAATGCGTTCCTGCATGTCTTCTGGCGTCGTAGTAACTGTGTTTTACACCCTATCTTTCAGTGTTCCACACAAGAAAAATTCGATAGTTGTTGGGCGGGTGGAGAGGGGGTGGGGGAAGCTGGCCATCTTAAAATACCACCACGCCCTAACCACCAGTTTGGAAACGTTTCATGTAACACTTGCCTCACCACCAAAGCAAAATGCGCGGGACAGCCATCATGCTGAAACCACATATCACGATGTATGTCGAGCGATATGTCTTCCAGAAGTGCTGGTAAGGTCTTTCTGAGCAAATGGGTGTACGTACAGCCGGTCGGTGTCCCTTGAATGAAGTATGGCCCTATGACGTAGTCTCCAACGATTCCAAATTACACGTTCACCTTCCACTGTCACTGGTGTTACACGTGCCATACCCAACACGGATTCTCCATCACCCAGTAGTGCGTATTTCGTAAATTTACACGCCCATTGTTTGTGAAGGTCGCTCATAGATAAACAGTACGTTCTTCAGACATTTGCTGTAATCGCTTACAGGCATCAGAACAAACCTACAAAACAGAACATGATGCTGGAAATCACCTTCATGCAACGCCTGATGAAGAGCCACGTGATATGTATGGAATTTCCGTCCGTAACACGCTTGTTTTACATATTTCTACGAACCTGGGAAGTTCTCGCGTACCCATGTGGGGGTTTGCATCGACACGTGCCAACACATCGTGTTGATGCGTCTCGGCCGTGGCAGTCTTTCGCCGCACTCGTGTTGTGGAGTTCCAATCACCTTGTGACAAGAGACGTGTGCAAATTCTTCGTATCGTTTGCCGTGAGATGGGCGTCCGATTAGGATACCTTTCACCATACATTTGGACGGCATTTCTGCCATAGTTACAGTAAATAAGTAGAGCTTCCTGTTTTTCCTCATTCTTGAACTTCGTTGCGTACGTACAGCTACACACTGCAATACCACTTACCATAACAGATTACGGGGACTGGTGCTGCGCTGCTATTAGGAAACGGTCCCACCAGGATGAGTTACGGTGCGTGTTGCTTACTTACAGTTGCGAGTACAGGTCCACTGCCCCATGCTACTGGCCCACCTAACTTAATCATATTTGGACATTATTTCTTGGCGTTTCTGTGTTACTTTCCATTGCATATGCTATATCACTGAATTCCTCTTTGCACGTACTTTCAGATGCCATTGAAATAAATGCATGTTTCCAGGGGGAAAATCGTATGTGGTTTAACTATTTATGCCCATACATGTGTTACGAATAGTCACTTTGCGGCAAATTACTTGCCCTCGTACGTAATTTCATTTAGCGAAAACAGCATTTCGTGATATGCAACCGTTCCGTAAATATCGGGGGTGTCCACGTTTGGCGGACCATCCTGTGCATTTTAACTATTCTAAAAATGTTCTTTTCAATATATTTGGTCAACTTTCATTCGTTCGTTCTGTTCAACGTCGTTAAAAAAAAAGAAAGTATTTTAAGTGAGAGGCATATTTAGAATCGAATACAAATGGACTATGCATGTGACACTTGAGAGGGAGAAGAAGAACGCATATGAGCAATTGGTTGAGAATGGCCCCTTGACTGAAGTAATTGAAGGAAGGTGAGGAGGAGAAGAATCTGAGGGGCTGCTTCAAGTTGGGAGGCTTCTTCAAGACGACGAGGACAGCCGGAGACAGGAGGACATAGTGAACCAACAAGCCAGGAGCTTTGAATGGACAGTATTCGTTCTCTCACCTCCACAACTGCGATGTCGTGTATGGGTGTGCCGTTGCTCATGACGATGTAGCCTCCGTGCACGACGATCCTCTTCACTTGCTGGTACACTATTACGTCGCGTCTGTCGATGCTGCCCGCCACCACGGTGAAGGAACGGACCGCTTGCCTGCGGATAAAAAGCACAGCGAAATTCACACCTCACGTAAAGTTTGGAATATCGTGCGACAAGGCAGTTTGGGTTGTAGGAGTTATGTCGTCCTTTCGTGATCAACATAGAGCGCACTAACGCATCGAACATGCGTGGGACACGTTGGAAACAGTAGTTTGAAATCGTCCACAACTTCCAGAAACTTTTATAGATTTTATAAGAGCTGCCCGGATGGAATGGGACCTTCTTCCGGAAGATAACACATTGATTACAAGCATGCCATGTCGTGTTAGGGACCTGTACGATGCACATGGGGCCCATACACGGTAATAAACTGCTGTGGGAAGAAAGAAATCCTCCCTAGTCAGGGACACAATTACATTAATTTTATTGTTCTTTGGTGTTTATTTGTCTGTGATATTGGAATGATGTTTCTTTTTGCAAGGAACACTTGGAGTTTCATGTTTTGTATCGGTACCGTTGGTAACGTCTCATTGCTATGATTTATTTTATGTATATTCCATACATCTTTGCTTTCTTTATGTATATTCCGAACTTTTTGTGATGTTTATTTACGCTTCTTGTATGCTATCTTAAACATACATGAGAGAATCCTTATGTCATCGGAACTCCAGGCAGAATCGGTCCTTAACATTTTTCAAGTGTAAGCGAAGAGTATTTTGGCTCCCTACCCCCTCCACCCCTTTCCAAAAATACAAATATTATCAAACTGTTTTGCAGTTGTGATTCCTACTTTGTGGAATGTCAGTATCGGCCAGCACGTATTTGAATACAATAACGAGTTTTTATTCTTGCATCTTAAACCTCGTTTATTATAATTATAACGATCTGAAGCAATTATGAAACTTCACAATTAGATTACTCCCCCTTCCTGTTTCTCAAAACGGCAAGGGGTTTTCCTAATTTTTGAAAGTGGAATTAATTATAGTGGGATTTAAACAGTGCGTTTTGGTAAATTATTTTAATAATATTTAAAATTATAATTTAAGCATACCTTCACAAAAATGCCCAGAAAATTTTTTTCTCAATTTTTTTAAAAATGTTTACCTTATGCGTTGAAACTCTTTTATGGTGTCTTTTAGACGCCCTCTTTTGCACGGCGCCCTCTGCGACTGCGTAAATGCTGTTCGCGGTGACGCCTGTTGGCTGGGTGGTGCTGGGGTTAATGGAAATTTCGAGGGGCGGTGCAACAATTGGCAGGTAGATTTCATGATGGGGATACCCGGCTAGGCACCAGGACACCGTCGGTCGGCAGGCGGTGTCGATGATTGCTGCTGATGATGATGATCTCAGGGTACGGCGGGCCGTTCGCCCAGACACGTGCAATCCCTCTGTGAATTGTTGCACGAGCCCCTACGTTCCTCACGCACGATTCTTACGTCGGGACTTAGTGAGCCTATTCAGGCAGACCAACACGCCTTGAACTGGGAAAAGCTCTGAGTTGAGCATGCTGATTATTAAGGCGACCGACGCGGAAATAGGTAAAAGCAAGTCGCAGGGGACCCGGACCCCGAAACGCCCGAAGGCAGTGCTTGAAATAGAAGACACGAAGTATGGAAATTTGCATTTAATTAATCCTTGCACGAAAGACTTTGCATCACTCCAGGGAAAAACCAAACGCGTTTTCTGGCCCGCGGCCCGCCAGACGGGCTGAACTTTAAAAAAAGGGTGCTAATGATCACGATGGATTTACCGTGAAACCTATGCTTCTCCAGCCGATGCAAGTCCCGGGGAAGAAGGGGGCGGTGACTCCGGGTGAAAATAAAGTGGAGAAGGTTCCGATAATTACGTTACTGTTGCAGACTGCGTGATCGGTGCACAAAAGTTGAGTTCGCCCGGAGCGCGCGACTGACCCCTTGAGACGCTAAACGGCGACTGGATCTGCCGAGCTCGCGAGGCGCGGACTATGGCGGCACGTGGCTCGCCCTGTACTTTTTTCTACTTGCCGTCAACTTGCAACGAGAATAAATTACACAAACACTTGCATGATAAATTAAAAAATAAACACACAATGTCCCAATTACAAATTAGGCGTGGATGGCATGAAACGAGAATGATACAACTAAGGTGAAAAAATACGTAAACTTGAAAATAAACAAAATTAAACGCGGAAGCAGTTTTCTTTGANCCTGTACTTTTTTCTACTTGCCGTCAACTTGCAACGAGAATAAATTACACAAACACTTGCATGATAAATTAAAAAAATAAACACACAATGTCCCAATTACAAATTAGGCGTGGATGGCATGAAACGAGAATGATACAACTAAGGTGAAAAAATACGTAAACTTGAAAATAAACAAAATTAAACGGGGAAGCAGTTTTCTTTAAACATTTACATGCTCGTGGTCCGTCGTAACACACCCTTGCTCGCCCGGGAGGGGAGTGGTATGATGTTGCCCTGCGNAACATTTACATGCTCGTGGTCCGTCGTAACACACCCTTGCTCGCCCGGGAGGGGAGTGGTATGATGTTGCCCTGCGCTGCACTTTCCTACACTCGCTTTACACTCGGTGATCGGCACTCGTCGTACTGGCGAGACACGGGTGCCGGTTGATGCGCGGCGTGACAAACTGCCTGAGAGGCAGGACGCTGCCCTGCATCAACGGTAAACTGAGTGATTTTGAAAGCACTTCTTCAGACATACCTTTATACAAATCATATATTCTTCCACCATAAGTACAATTAACATTTTCATGGTCCAGATCACTTTTATTCATGCATCGGCCAACTGGAAATTGTGAAATTACTCGAAAAGCAAACGGTTTTCAAATTGTTACACTTGTACGTATTAGAAAAACAGAAAGCAAAATAATTACTTTCAATAGTCATTAATGTTTAATATAAGATTTTTAATTCAACGTTAAACCATGGAAATACTTTTCCTCCATCGTTACCAACTTTACTGGGTGCAATGCTGGTCAGTGTGACCGATAAAAATATACTCTGAAAAATGTCACTGCCCCTACCAGATGTTAATTTCAAAAGTGCTCACTTTACCGTGAACACTATATACTTCGCTTACATCGAGGGCCAGCCCTGTCTCCCGGCGATGATGGACGTATTCAGGCCGAACCTCGGTCTGATCATCCGAACAATGCTACAGTAACGGCGACTCGGCAAGACGATACATGCTGTGGTTTTCCGTAGTCTTTCACAGCACGAGACCGTCTTTACAATAAAACAATCCTTATCGAACGCGGAAAGAGAATTTTTCACCCGTGAAAATTATCCTGCTTGGCCTAGAACCAAGCCGAGCGAAGTGGCGCGACGGACTCTCATTCGGGAGAACCCGGCTTCGATTCCCGGTCCGGTAATCCTGTTCTCGATTTTCCATGGTTTACTTAAAACCGCTTCAGGCAAATGCTGGGATAATTTCTTCCTGTAGGCTATATCTGAACCCTTCGCCCATTCCTGCCTCTCAGAGTGATTTATTCAGTCTACAATAACCTCACCGTCAACGGGACGTTCAACCCTACCTGTAGTCTATTCACGGTTTCTTCGCACTTTTTGAATCGAACATTTGATAAATTACCCCATGTATGACTTGTTTGGCCTTTACTAAATATGTCATATCTCACAAGCGTTTAATACTTGTGTTAACACAAAAGCATTCTTTTTATTAAATCGAACTTTCCCTTTTAGTTTATCCGTAAATTATAATATTTCATTCATAATTAATAAGAATAAAAACAAAGAGAAAATAGGTGTTTTGGTAAAGCCTAGTAAGAAATAGTTCTTATGCAAAATATAATTAAACTGAAATGCACACAAATGTAGTACGCCGTCACTTTGCCGTATTTTTCTAGACTCGGTTAAGCTTTGTTTGCACGAGGCGGAGGAATAGCCAGAAAGAACTTCAGCAAGCTTGAGAAAAGTTGGAAGTGACCTGAATGGACTTTACCTGGAATCAAACCCGCACTTCTGACATAATTTATACGCCATATTGACCACGAGAAAATATGTTATTAAAATACGCGTGTTAAATTTTTTTCCGCGAAGAGAGCGGACGTTGCAGAAGTTTAGCCTGATTTAAATTTATTACTTCAAAGAAGAGACGGGGATAAATCTATATGATAGGGAATATCAATCATTTTTATTGTATGTACCACGTACAATTAATTCAGAGAAAATAAATTTCCTCGTTGATGTGATGCTATTTTGCCCGCAGTATGAGAACACCTAAACTCCTGGGAGATCTGCCCCTCCACAGTAAACAAAATCACGGGTGGGGCACTCAGGTTAAAAGCCACACAATCCACAGAATTGTTGGTTGTTGGTTGCCTGAATTGTAACATTTTCGGCTTCATATGCGAAAATATGTCGGTTTTATGACATTGGAATAAATGTTGTACCTTTCATAGGCATCTGTTTTTCTTCATTGATATTAACAGTAATATATATAGTGTATATAAAACTGTTTACATGTATAACTGTTAATATATATTAACAGTTTTATATAAAACTATTTATATATAACTGTTAATAAATATATAAACAATTACATATAAAGGTTTTTAATATACTATATGTATTACTGTTTATATAAATTAACAGTAAATATATTAACTGTTTATATATATAAAATTAGATGTGAAAATGGAATAAGAGTTGGAGACGTTTCGGAGATGTCTATATTGCGATAGTATATAAAACGTGATTATAAATATTGTGAAACCCTAATTTATTCCTAAACNTTTCGGAGATGTCTATATTGCGATAGTATATAAAACGTGATTATAAATATTGTGAAACCCTAATTTATTCCTAAACGTATGTTTTATTTTAATATTACACTGGCACACGATACACCTGAATCTGTATCCGAATTGACACTTATCAAATCATAAATTACAAAATGCCTAATGGACTAATTTAGACATGGCCTTTGTTGTGTGTGCACATCTTTAAAAACTGCAGGCTATTTTTTTTTCACGCAGTGTAATAATAATTGGTTTCAAAACGATGAATTCAATAACGTGAGTTCATAAAACATTTCGTATACACTTTAATAAAGCGATTTTGATGAAATTTGAATAAATAAAGCGAAATGCATTTCGCCACTTGTGTGACGAATATCATACTCCATATAGTAACGCAAAAGCAGTTTAAATTGTAACACCAAACGTAACTAAAAGGCATTAAAATGAAAAGTTATTAATTCCTTTTTTTCTTCTTTCATTTACTGGTTTAATTACGACCTTTTCACACTGCCCAGTTTCTTAAAGCCACATTATAAAATTTCATTCATTTTAAAAAATTTCTTATTTTTATAAAAATACTACGATGTCAAAGAATTTCAAGATGGCAGCGAGACTTAAATATGTCACTTTTTCTTTTGAATTTTGCGACAAGCCAAGTCAAGGGCACAACATGTTCAGTGCCATATCATGAATATTTAAATGTCGTCCAAAACTAATACGGCAGCAAAAATCTTTTATGGTTATTACTCCCTGCTCCACTACCTTTATCCCGTTTAAACGCTCAGCTGTGCTACCCACAGCCAGCGACCTTATTCTGCAAATCCATGAGTTTTGAAGATGTCCCAGNCGTTTAAACGCTCAGCTGTGCTACCCACAGCCAGCGACCTTATTCTGCAAATCCATGAGTTTTGAAGATGTCCCAAAACATTACACTGACACATATTCTACTGTATCTTCCCATAGATCTTTACTGCACTGCTTTCTTAATTTCTTTATATATTATATCCTTCCACGCTGGGTTGTCACAGTTCCAATTGAGAACCCAAATTCAGATTTCATGTTATTTTAAGAACATTCATGTTCCCACTACTTACCCAACAACGCAGTGAGCCGCAGTTAGCACCATAGTCCTACTAATTATTGTACCTCCACAGGCATGNCGTTTAAACGCTCAGCTGTGCTACCCACAGCCAGCGACCTTATTCTGCAAATCCATGAGTTTTGAAGATGTCCCAGAACATTACACTGACACATATTCTACTGTATCTTCCCATAGATCTTTACTGCACTGCTTTCTTAATTTCTTTATATATTATATCCTTCCACGCTGGGTTGTCACAGTTCCAATTGAGAACCCAAATTCAGATTTCATGTTATTTTAAGAACATTCATGTTTCCACTACTTACCCAACAACGCAGTGAGCCGCAGTTAGCACCATAGTCCTACTAATTATTGTACCTCCACAGGCATGNCCACTACTTACCCAACAACGCAGTGAGCCGCAGTTAGCACCATAGTCCTACTAATTATTGTACCTCCACAGGCATGCTGGCCATTAAGCCTCAGCGACACCTGGACAAAAGAAATTTTGTTGTTGATTTACCAGATCATATTTTGATATATGATAAATATGATTTTATTTACAGTTCTTTAAGTTCCCCTGGACAGAAAACTTATGATTTCATTCACATCTTACTTTTAAAATTTGTTGTTGTTTGTACTTGTAAGTTCTCGTTAATACTTGAACTGTATTGGTACGCTACCTCAGAACTTGCTGCAGTAGGCGTCAGCCACATTTCTCATGACAGGCCCACACTACAAACAGCGCAATGTCTTGAAAGCACCACCCGAATACCTATGATCTGTCCTTATCCCAAAATTAAGGTATATAGTTAGCCTACTCACCTCCCGCCTAGGCGAACCGGGTTCGATTCCCGGCGGGGTCCCCCCCCCCCGGATTTTTGCTTGTGGGAATCGTGCCGGACGATGCCGCTGGTCGCGGCGGGTTTTCTCGGGGATCTTCCCGTTTCCCCCCGCCCTTGCATTCCGGCGCTGCTCCATGCTCACCTCGCTTAACCCTCATCGGCTCTCAAGACCTTGATGTCAAGAACCGCCTAAAACTCTTCACTCACTCGCTCCAAGCTTAAGGCTGCGACCTACCCAGACCGTCAAACGGCAAGCAGAACTTCAGTAAAATATTACTTACAAAAAAATAGATAAATATATTACATTTCTCGGGTATTGTGTACGCTAACGTGTATAGCTAAATATATGCTCTTTTAGCTACTTCCCGAAGGAAAGATATATTTATGAGCTCACTTTCCTATTCATGTACCTGTGCGTGTTACCCCAAAACGTTTTTGATCCCTACACCGATCTCCACCGAACTTGTTACATGCTGAATGCTTGTTTTCAAAATGGTGGTCATTTCAAAATTTCTGGATACTATGTCCTTTCTGTTAAACAATTCACTCGATTTAAACCAAATACGCTTCATCGTCAGAAAATGTTAACTTAATTAATTGCCGAAACGTTTCTCCTTATTGGCTAACTCTTTGAAAGTCAGCACCACCTGAAAAAAAAAAGNTAACTTAATTAATTGCCGAAACGTTTCTCCTTATTGGCTAACTCTTTGAAAGTCAGCACCACCTGAAAAAAAAAAGCTCTTACGTCATATCTCGGACCCCACTTAACCTGTTTCTGCAAAATTCAGAAAGTAATTAGTCCTNAAAAAAAAAAGCTCTTACGTCATATCTCGGACCCCACTTAACCTGTTTCTGCAAAATTCAGAAAGTAATTAGTCCTGTGATAACCCTCTAAATGCGCTTTTTACTTTAGCTTATTAGAAATTATTTCCGTATTGGTGGCCACACAAAACATTTCAGTTTGAAATGTTATATCTATTGAACCATTCGACCAGTTGAAACCGAACTTGGCTCTGTAATTTTCCCTGCTGCGTCGATAAAATACGTTAACTCACATCGTCTGTGGTCTGCCATTTTGGAAGAAAGCGTCACTTGAAAATAAAAACTTTTAGGTTTTATCTTGAGAACCAATTACTCGAGTCCCATTTATACTAACCCACTCTGCACATACGTATTTTTAGTATAGCAGATACTTTTTTTTATTTTTAAGTGACCACCATATAAATATTTTAGGTTAGTGTGCAATATCCATAGAAACGTTTTACCAACTCTGACCAAACTTGATAAACTGACTATTACTATTGCAAACATTTAATATACAACCTTTTTTTTTGTATACCATTTTGCAAAAGTGCACCACCTGAAAAGTAAGGTTATTATATTATATCCTCGGAACTAGTTAAAAGATTCACGTTTGGCATAGTAGTAATCCTATTATAAACTATAATACAAAGTAATCTACAATGGCATTATAACTTATTTGTATGATTTAAATATGTATTACACTTTTTTTTTCAAATTGGGGCTATATAGATATCTTATGTTAGACTAATAATTAGGCTAGTTTAAATGAAAGTTTGTAAACTGGCAGTTGGTGACCATCAAATTAATTTACCTGTTTTTGTCCGCCATTTTAAAGGACAGAACCAACATCATATTTCTGAAACTACCCTAATGAATCCCAACTAAGTTACATAAGAATAATACTGTTACATGCAGCCTTTTGTATTTCAGAATCAATTAGCTACTTATTTTATGAATTGCTGCTTTGTTACAATTTGCGATACGTATTATATTCACGGAACAGTAAAAGTGAATTAATCCAATTTTAAATGCTGGCTTTTCTTCTACTGTGAATTACTAAAACAAATTGATAGCTTGTTTAGTGTGTTATATTGATGTAAATAACACCAAATTAAAATAAAAGTGATGTCTCGGCAACTTCTAAAAAACAGTCCCCTTCACATTCTGNTTGATGTAAATAACACCAAATTAAAATAAAAGTGATGTCTCGGCAACTTCTAAAAAACAGTCCCCTTCACATTCTGCATGCAAGTGGTAAGGCCACCTAGTAGTATAATCTATTCGCAATATCTTCACACGTTTTGAATCGAACATCTGAAAATTCCCCCCATGTATGATGTTTGGTTATTTTCTGTATGTCATCTACCGTACGCTTCTGTCACTTCTATTAACATAAAAGTGTCTTATTAATGGTAAAATTGGATTTTTACTTATATTTTTGTTTATAAACTCGAATATTTTATTTATTATTAATATGAACAAAACCAGAGAGAAAATAGGTGTGTTGGTAATGCCTAGTAATAAATAGTTCTTATGATGAATATTATTGAAGTGAGTGTGCACGAATGTGGTGCGTTGTCCCCTCGGTGTACTTTTCTATACTTGGTAAGGCTTTGTTTGCATGAGGCGGAGGAATATCCTGAAAGTGGATCTTTAGCAGGGTTTCAGGGAAGTTGGAAGTAACCATTAATGCAATATACCAAAGATAAGGCATATAGCACAATCTCAACTTCGCCGTTTTGAAAACTTAGACATAGGCGGTACTGTGAGGAAGAGGAATCTACGAAGAGGGAAGGTGCAGGACTATTACTTGTGTTTATATGGTGTTGGGATAACCCTTTGAGGACGGCACAAATTTGCTGGCACTGAAGACAAGGTTGAAGTGAGCTGCATGTATCCTCCACTGCAGCACTATCAGTCGTGTTAGTCTCTGTATTTCTACTTTGTATTNAGGTTGAAGTGAGCTGCATGTATCCTCCACTGCAGCACTATCAGTCGTGTTAGTCTCTGTATTTCTACTTTGTATCGTCCCTACTGGTCCTGACTACACAGAAAACGCCAATTGCACTCTGTGACGTTTATTAATAGCTGGCCGTCGACCAATGAAGTCGCGCGTTGACGGTGTACCAATGAACGTGTCCCGGTAGATGTAGCAGGTTTCACAGCCATCATGCTCATTTGAGAAATCATAGAAAATNGTGTACCAATGAACGTGTCCCGGTAGATGTAGCAGGTTTCACAGCCATCATGCTCATTTGAGAAATCATAGAAAATAACAGTTTTATTCTTACGACCTGGAATGTTGACTAATTGTAGTTTCTTTTTTCCTTCATAGATTCCGATAAAGCCCAGCGAAATAGTAAAACTATAAAAGTGAGAGTTTTGTCTTCAAAAACAAAGAAAGCTCAATATAAACGTGGCCCCGAATATATACGTGCATACTTCTCAAAGGGTTAATGGGGAGTAGTTAAGCCATCTTAACTTAAGAGGGTACACATCACCTCCTGACAAACATGCCTGATAGAACATCTCAGACTTTAAATTATACGTTTAGCGCCAGTTGTTAGACGAGGTTGCCATGCTGTGCAATGTTGCGATGCAGTCTGAGCACTGCTCAACCCGGAGACTGTTTGTTGTGACTACACCAACCCTGCCCGAGGCACCGTTACACACAACCACCCCAGCAACTCGAACGCAATCCTCACCAGCGAGACAGCAACAAATCAGCAGCAGTACACGAGCGCACCCACCTTGACGGCCACCACGCTCGTATTTGAGTTGAGAAATTTGGGCGGCTCTTGACAGCGAGCTCTTGACAGCCGATGAGGGGGAAAATGAGGTGAGAATGGAGCAGCACCGGAATTCAAGAGCAGGGGAAATCTGAGATCCCTGAGAACCCGCAGACCAGTGGCATCGTCCGGCACGATTCTCACTTGTGAAAATACGGGAGTGACACGGCCGGGGATTGAGCCCGCTTTGCCTTGGTGGGAGGCGAGCAGGCTGACCGCTGAGCCACCGTGGCCCCCTCATTTTTGGTGTGGCTGATTTCGTCACCGCATGGCCAGCTTCANGGGGGAAATACAAATTTATATTTTTGGAAAAAATATGAAAGCTATAATATTAAAAATTGTAATTTCAAAAAAAATATTTACAGCCAATCTGTCAATATACAGAGATGGAACCACGAAATGCTATAAACATCCTTCATGTTCAAAGGGGGCCACACATTTTGTAAGTTTAAAATTTAAAAGTTAAATTTTTTCTTCTAATTTTATTATTGAAAATTTTAATTACTTTTTGAGGAGGGGGGGGGGTCTGTCCTGATATTATCCCTCCCCCCCTTGGCTTTGCCCTTGGTCTAAAGTGTATCTCTGACATCTACACCGTTGGAATGCTCAGCGCACGGGAGACTTTCAGATACATCCTCGTCGAGGGATAGTTATGTGAGGAGTTCTCGGCGCATTTGTATATGATTCTTGTGTTCCGATGGCTTGTGTATCGAACAGTATAAAGTGCTTCAAAATCGATTACGTAATTTATGTGAGTGTACTGAGTGACAATAATTGTGTTGCCAAACTGTTTTCCAAATTTTGAAATCAACAAACAAAATGGTTAGTCGCACGAACATAACATTTTCTCAGGTAGATATAACATCCCTTGGTCACGATGGTACTCGTCCACAAGCCAAAACGAAAACTTTTAATTGATGAAATATTGTGTTAATCTGCGTTATTAATTAATGTTACACGATTTTAATATTATATTTTAATATTAAAATGTCAGATTTGGGGAGGCTTGCTGTTGGGTCGTCCTAGGCATTTCGTACTCATTGTATTCCAGCCACGTATTTTTATAGCAAATTTTAGACACCGAAACCATGGTTTGTGTTTTTGCACCTGGAGGTAGTGCCTTCTACACTCAAGAGCCTGCATCATCCGCTATAACGAATTTTTATTTACTCCTGATTCAAATTTAGGAGCATTTATTGAAAAATGCGATAGTAGAAGCTTAGCTAATTACATTACCCTTCATTATTGATATAATACACAAAACATTAATGCATATTTTTACTATCATTAACTAAATACAAACTTTCATATAATAATTAATTTTCATATTTTAATGACAAGCAAGGGACACCTATTAACAATCAGGTACAAACATGTGCACAGAACCATGAACGTGTTTCTACTATAATGGAACATTTTCAGTAATTACCCTGATACTTATATTATTTCTATATAAGGGGTAACACAGAAGGCGGTAGCACCCCAGGAGTTTGAATTACCTATGATTGCTATGTGGCGTTGGAAGTTTTCCTTCCTCATCGGTCTCTGTTAGGCCTGGTATCGTATACCGGNAATTATTAACTAAATACAAACTTTTATATAATAATTAATTTTCATATTTTAATGACAAGCAAGGGACACCTATTAACAATCAGGTACACATGTGCACAGAACCATGAACGTGTTTCTACTATAATGGAACATTTTCAGTAATTACCCTGATACTTATATTATTTCTATATAAGGGGTAACACAGAAGGCGGTAGCACCCCAGGAGTTTGGATTACCTATGATTGCTATGTGGCGTTGGAAGTTTTCCTTCCTCATCGGTCTCTGTTAGGCCTGGTATCTGGTATACCGGGTAGGTGTATATTGACACGAGGGCTGTAATATACATCTAAAGTGCAAAATGCCGGTGTTTATCACAAAATGGTTTCTGCATTTAGACTAGATGGTCTCATGACCGCAAAATGTATTAGGCCCTCTTACATATTCACGTTAAGCTTAGTTGAGCATGTGTGCTTATAGGAAATATAACAACACGCACGTGGAGTCGCATGTCACAATTCCATAAGATTTCGTTGACATTCGGGAGGACCTAAACCCCCTAAACTTTGTGCAACCACAACCACCTGCCGAGCACAGCAGTGGAAGACGCAGCAATGGGGTCGGCAAATGGATGTTCAACTTCGACCCCGATCACTACAGTCTCTCGTGGTGTTCCGGTTTGACAGTAAACAGCTGGCACCCTTCTTTCTTATTTTTTTCTGCATAATTCCTCATACAAAATTTCCGACTTTCGTTCCCTTAACTAAAACCAATCATGTAATTAGGAAAATATTAAAGAAGCTTGCAAATTTCGTATTTTTACTAAACATTATGCGTGTTTCAAACGGCCATTAAATTAAAAATAGGTTAAATGTAGCATAGACTATTTGTGACTAACATGTATAAATACATTATTGTAACTTTGTATTTTTAATCTTCAAAAAGTGGATTTTATTTTTGCTGTTAGCATCCCATTGCATTTCCCAATAAGTTACCCTCTCATGCCTGTGTAACCCAAAGCAAGCTCGCTTCTACTCTAACATGTATTGTTTGAACTTAAGCATCAATGTTCAAACTAATATAAATCTAAATAAATAAAATGGCAAACTATAACAACAGTTTGTAATAAAAATATGAGAAGTTACGGGCATGAATGTTTCTCGAAGGTTGATTTTAAACTGTTCATCCTAGAACCAGCTACAAATGAGGTAGTACAGTTTACCTGGTATGGGAACTGTCCATGGAAAGCTGGCTGGCCGCCAACTATTCTCGGTTCATTTCCAGAAGTGTTTGCAAGTGGCACGGCGTTGTCTGCCGTAGAGGAGTCAGAGCCACTGGCCACTACAATCTGGGCGGCTGTAACAAAGAACAATTTTTTTTTCTTCTGACAGTGCAAACCATAACCATTTACTATAAATGGGATGAAATGGGACGACGAACACAGTAAAACTGCCGACAAAATTTGTGATGACCAACAAATTAGATATACAGAGGGAATGCTAGATTAACAGGCTGAATATTTTAGAGGCCAAGGATTTTCCAGTTGTGGTAAATCTCGTTCTCAGGCTCGCAGGCTGATCTTTCATCATCTTTTGAACCGCGTACTGTAGAAGACAAAATTAAATCACAAGAACACTACTTTCTTCAAGATCGGTTAAAAGCATCGTCATCAACACTATTCCATTTGTGAGATATATGGGTGATCCCTGATCACGCACCTCTGTTAAATACGTCGCATTATTCACAAGTATTAACCCGTCTCTGTTGTGGTGCGGATCAGTTAGTTCCTTATTATTTTTTCTAGAATGTGACTTAACTGTGAAAAAGCTCAGGGTCTAGTAAAAGTCACAAAGAATCTTTAAGACCTGTTTACTATTTATAGTTTCAGCAGTACAAACAATCAAAATCCCACAACTTGGATGAGAAGTTGCTGCGTCTCTGTACGACTACAGTAATGTGCACACTCAATATTCAAGGAAAAATATAAGTACAATACTATCACACATAACAATTTCCATATGCTATTTACTCACCTTCCATAAAACTTTAAAAGTTTAAAGTGACCATAACCCGATTGGTGGTACCACATAAACCAACACTCATAATACTGTGTTTCAATAGTGCATGAACAACTACAATCATAAATTATATGCTTCCCTAACTTTAGACTCTGAACACATTCAGCTGAACCAAATTTATATCTGCTGCTTATCTGCAGCTCGCACCTACTTGGGTAGCTATCATTGAAATCTGAAGTACAATTTTACAACACATAATTAATATATAAAACACGTCATGACTAATATAAAACCACTGGTAACCACCGCAAAAACTATATTAAAGGTCACTCATTATTATAGATATGCGCTGCATTATATAAAAACAAAGTTACTCTAAAATGCAGCTTAATAAAATTGTTATTTGACTTGGGAAACACTGCCCCATTTCACGCTGCCATTCGGAACTATGATCATCCTATAACGATATTGCTTTCATCCCCAAGTCCGATTAAAAATCCATGTACTGATGTTTTCTATTTACAAACTCCAGAACACTTCTGTTCGAACCACTCATTTGGCAACTCAGTTAGGACATTAACTTCAATTGCGCGCATCGTACTTCAAAAATTATTATCCTCCGCCTACAGTTAGTACTCATATTTGCGAACTCTTGACCAAGTTACATAAAACATTTCACTTTACAAGCCGCCGCGGAAATCAGCCCTCTACACTGTGTGTACTTTTCAAGTTCGCGTCCGACCGCACCCGCACATCCAGCAGTTGTTCGTGGAAAAACACCTTCGTCCCAAGGTATTCTCGGCCGTCATCAGACGGCGCAATCCGACCTGTCACACCCACTGGCAGTGACATCACCCTCGTCGGTTCACCACACGCGTATTTTTCCATGCAGAAAATGGAACGCCAGGAAAATTCGTTACTGGTTTCATTATGTCAATTCCCGCACCGAGTCTAAATCTGAGCGTAACTTTAACAGGCACAAGTCTCATTCAATGGACAAACGATGTCAGCAGTCCACAGTAATATGACAGCCCGAACTTACTTGGTTTACCAAACCAAAACCAAAACTAAAACTCTCAACTCGCTGTAGCACATCTCGTTCGCTGGTGCACACCCGAGTTCGTCCACCGCGTACGAAACTAGTCACTCTGGCGACTACTCACAGCATGCCTCCTGTCAGTTCGTACTACAGCACACCCTGCCATCGTCGTCAGGCGTTACGGCTGTCAAACGTCTGTTAACTTTTCCGGCGGACAAAGCACACCCTCACTCCGAACGCCGGCTCGCTCAACTCACTCTGACCGCTTGGCCACTTTTTTTTTCTCGTGGTAATGTGGCCAACAGCAAAGCCCACGGTCAAGGAAAAAAAAAACAGCAGACAGCCAAATAGAGGATAATGAAGGAGAAATACTAGACGGGATCACAAATACTACTCTTCTCGGTAGAGGCCCATCAACCTTTGAGGTAAAGAAAGGCCATGGAACAAGGGATAACAAGGAAATATTGGGCCGATCACCGAGGATATCTAATGGGACACCAAATTCTTAAAATCAAATAACAAGACTGTGCGCAAGTAAAAACTGAGCGAGAACGATACAAACTACCCGAGGGTCATGAAAAAGTACCGAAGGGTAAGAGACAGGAAAAATCACACGAAGCCTACGGAGAGCAGCATACAACGAACTTCTATCACCTCCAGTGGAACACTGAAACAAAAGATGGGTCAAATCTGCACGAGGGGCTCCACATACACAAGAAGGATTAGAGACTATATGAAGCTTATACAAATGAGATTGGGTTGCATTATGACCGGAAAGGAGACGAAAATAAGTAACTGCTAAACCACGGGAACTACAATGTTGATATGGTGTTCGAGAATATATAGGAAATAGTTGTTCGTACAAGTTATTAGAAAACGAGGTATAAGTTTCCCATGTCTGTTTCCAATGCCGAAAAACTTCCCTGGTTAATAAGGGATACAAAACCGANGTGTTCGAGAATATATAGGAAATAGTTGTTTGTACAAGTTATTAGAAAACGAGGTATAAGTTTCCCATGTCTGTTTCCAATGCCGAAAAACTTCCCCTGGTTAATAAGGGATACAAAACCGAAAAGGAAAGCAGTGGCTTCGAGACACCCTCTAAAACACTCAATTTTGCATGTTTATCCACCATCTCTTTCCCCTGAATCCCGACATGCCCTGGTACCCACATAAAAAGGACAAATACACTGAGCTCTTGGCCACTACTGCCGCGTCATAGCACCCTGTGACGACAGCGCCGACCCAACAAAGAACATCTGCCGAGCAGACAGTGCACTCTGCCGCCACTCGCCGACCCAGGCCGCGGGATAAGACGTTCGCAGCGCTTGATCCATGCACACTGGTGTCCAAATTTCCCACAAATGTGACGTGCATGGCACATGCTTGGCACAGTATCCGAACTTCAAACAGCATAGGTCTGAATATGGACCATGGCAAGAGGAGGTTTACACTGAGTCGTTCATGCCGAACCAAATAATCTGTGACTCATCTTCAGATAAGCGCCTTGTACCATATTATTACACAATTATATTATTCTAATTGAACTAGTATGTTCGCCGTTTTATTTTCAGATTAACGTCACTGAAAATTTCAGATTACATACAGAATACTTACAATATCTGTAATGAATTCCTCATGTAAATACTAGTTTATGTGGTCGTTAAATATTTGAGCCCATCATATGATTTTTCTTACTAGACGAGAAATAGTTTTAGTGAATGGCAGTTACCATGGTATTTAAATTGATAATCAGAAATTTTGTAAGCTAAAATATTACGAATAAAACTTATTGTATATTCACAGATCAAAGACGACCGTTTTTTTAACATGAAGGCCCAATTTTCAGCAAGCAGGAAAACAAAATCTGAGGACCTTACCGATCTGTATTTTACTTAGATACCTGTTTTTTTTCTCGTTATTTCCTTCAACCACCTTCTATTTGGAGATCCTCTCCCTAACCCCCTAGGATAAGGTGATTTGAGATAGAGCCGTTCCTAAAGACGGTAAGTGGCCTTACATCTGTGAACTACGCACATATATACATATAAATACATATATCTTCTTTATTGAAAGGTAATTATATTTAACTGGTGTTTCACAGTGTTGGTGTGATGCTTTTCTCAGGGGATGGCTTGAACATTGAAAACTCGGGCAATCTGTTGTGGTCTGATCCTCGGGTGATACGTTTCTACGAAAATTCAGCATGCCTGTGAATATCTTCATCCTGTTTACGCATTAATTGTTTCTGAATACTCTTAAATTCCTGGAGCCTCACTTCCACGTAAGTTGAAAGTTATTTTCTTTGTGAATACCTTACCGTGGGACCTTGCAGTCCTTCTAACACGCAGTCGTACAGCCCATGATGCATGTCTTTGCTGGATGGACTGGCACCTCCTCCTCAGTGCATACATATTCTCTGCACTCGACTCCACTACCTGTCCGACCCATCCCTGTTACAAACGCCAGACTATTTGGTTTCCTTACTTTTGGATTCTCTGAGACGTAGGTTTAAATGCACCAATATTGTTCCCACGTACTACTTTCAGCCTGTTTAACATGCTTTATGAAACTGACATGCTGTAATTGTACTCCCAAACATTTCAATAACTATAAAGCGAAATTACTGATGGTTTATTCATCGCAGATTCACACCATGAACAGTGTCGTCAGTATATGTGNCGATACAATTGGAAACGAGACTCGTCAGACCAGGCAACGTGTTTCCAGTCATCAACAGTTTAATGGCGGTGTTGGAGGGCCCAGGCGAGGTGTAAAACTTTGTGTCGTGCAGTCAACAACGGTACACGAGTGGGCCTCCTGATCCGAAAGCCCATATCAATGATGGTCCGTTGAATAGTTCGCACGCTGGCACTTGTTGATGCCCCAGCATTGAAATCTGCGCCAATTTGAGAAAGGGTTGCACGTCTGTCATGTNGCACGCTGGCACTTGTTGATGCCCCAGCATTGAAATCTGCGCCAATTTGAGAAAGGGTTGCACGTCTGTCATGTTTAATGATTCTCGTCAGTGGTCGTTTGTCCTGTTCGTTCACGATCTTTTTCCGGCCGCAGCGATGTCGAAGATTTGATGTTTTACTGGATTCCCGATATTCACGGTANTTTTCCGGCCGCAGCGATGTCGAAGATTTGATGTTTTACTGGATTCCCGATATTCACGATACACTCGTGAAATGGCGGTACGCGAAAATCGAAATTTTATCGCTACCTCGGAGATGCTATGTCCCATATCTCGTGCGCCGACTATAACACCACGTTCAAACTCACTTAAATCTTGATAACCTGCCATTATAGCAGCCTTAACCAATCTAGCAACTTTTCCAGACGCTTTTTGTCTTACATAGGCGCTGCCGACCGCATTGCGTTACTCTGATTGGTTCCATACCTCTGTTATTTGCATACGCACGCCTATACAAATTTTTTGGCTCTCCAGTGGACTTAAAATTTCTGGCATTCAGAAAGTATTCCATGTGCTTGACGTTCTGTAGCCATTTGGGTAAATTGTAATTCTGTAAACCCAAAAAAATTCATTGAAAGTGTGCACTGTGAAATAGAAAAAGTTAAAACTGCTCTAAATCAGCGAATTTGACTGCATACCTGTTGAAACTGCTCCACTTCTATCAGTAAGATTCTACTGGTCATTTTAGTTGATAGCATTCACTGAAAAAAACAGCTACATCGACTGATTCCTAGTGAATTACTTTGGCCTGGTTGTAAAACCTCAGTGCATTTCACTGACTCGCCAGTAGACAAAACTCATTATCTTATGAGTCAGTAAAATAATTCTACTGATTTAAATAACTGATTCAGATTAANTACTGGTCATTTTAGTTGATAGCATTCACTGAAAAAAACAGCTACATCGACTGATTCCTAGTGAATTACTTTGGCCTGGTTGTAAAACCTCAGTGCATTTCACTGATTCGCCAGTAGACAAAACTCATTATCTTATGAGTCAGTAAAATAATTCTACTGATTTAAATAACTGATTCAGATTAANTCGCCAGTAGACAAAACTCATTATCTTATGAGTCAGTAAAATAATTCTACTGATTTAAATAACTGATTCAGATTAAGGATGCTGTGGATCAAGGTTAATTCCCTTTTCTAGGAAAGCATGGTTACAAAATCGTTTAATTGTGAAGGCGATAGGAATGAAACATGGAAATCAGCACACACATTTATTGCCACAAAGTTTATGCGGCCTGGTTGACAGCATTTCTTTAGTATAACGTGTTGCCTAAGCGACTCCAAAGCGTCACCTCGTGGACAAGAGAAGTTACGTGGCTTCAGCACGACAGGGTAGGTATGGCTCAACGTCTCTTCGGCAGCAAGGTCATTAATACACCGAAGAAGTTGTTCCGAGAAGCAGGAACGGGGAAGGAATCCGCCATGGCCAGAAATAAGGAGCGAATGAATGAGTGAAGAGATGTTGCGAGCCGACGAGGGTAGAAGCGGGGTGAGCACGGAGCAGCGCCGGAATGAAAGGGCGGGGGAAACTGGACATCCCCTGAGAAAACCCGCCTACCAGCGGCATCGTACGGCACGACTCCCACATGCGAAAATCCACGAGCGACCCCGCCGGGAATCGAACACCGGTTCGCCTAGGTGGGAGGCGAGTAAACTAACCACTACAACACCTCGGCCCCTGAATGGCGGGAAGAAATCGGCCATGGACAGCAGTAATGAACCGCCCCGGCATTCGTCTGGAGTGATTGGGGGGAAACCATGGAAATCTGACATCAGGATGACCAAACCAGAAGTAGAACCTGTGTCTTTCCGAGTGTGAGTCCAGTGGTTTTACCACTGCGTTGCCTTGCCCGGTTATAAAAATAGGGCTACCTCAACGCCGCACCCATGCCTCTCGTATATGGGTGTCAGTTTTAAAACCAGTAGATTCTACTATCTTATCTTCTAGCGAGAAAAATATCAGTTTTTTCTTTATCGTTCTCATCCCGCATACTTTGCGGTCTTGTGCAACTATTTTATATCTACTATAGAGTGCGTTCAGAAATCTGGTGCCCAAACTCCAGAAATAGTTTCTTTGGACCAATAACACAAACACTCTATACACTTATATGCGGAAAAGTATTTTTATATCATTTAATTGTGTTCAAAGTTGCGGATAACAAGGCGGTTTCGATCGCGCGTATAGGATAAGTCGCACAGGAAGTACGCGCGTGTTGCTGCGTACGTAATAATTTAGTGCCGCGCGCCTGCGACCTATGCAGCTTGCCCTACATGCATGATCGCACATTATTGTTCTGTAAGCGTTGTACGCCGCAACTTTGAACACACATTTGTTATACAAAAATACGTTTCCGGATATAAGTGTGTATGGATGGCTTTTGTGTTACTACCGGCCCAAAGAAATTATGTCTGGAGTTTGGGCACAGAGTTTCCGAACATTCTGTATACTTACTTACATATTACTTTGAGAATTGTGAAGTCTTCTTACTGTATTGGAAATACCTGCAACTCGAGCAACATTTATATGCAAGTGTAAAATAAACTTAACGGGAAAGCTGCCCGTAGAGACGGAAAGAACGGAAGTGGTTTGTGTACTTATAAATAACCTATCCTAGTTCCTTTTCCTGCGGTTGGGGCCACGGTTGTGTAGTGGTCAGACTACTCGCTTCCCAACAAGACGCACCAAGTTCGATTCTCGGAGTGTGCTCGCACGTGGGAAACTTGGCGGACGTTGCCGTTGGCCGACGGGCTTTCTCCGGGGTATTCCGTTTCTTTCTCCCTTGCATTCCCCCGCTGCTCCATCTTCACGTGATGTGTCACTGTCACTCAAGACCTCCGCTGTTAAGCGTCGACCAAAACCTCTCTCTCCCTATCTTTTTTTCTACGGTTGTCTGAGACGAACAATGCCTGNTCCGCTGTTAAGCGTCGACCAAAACCTCTCTCTCCCTATCTTTTTTTCTACGGTTGTCTGAGACGAACAATGCCTATACTACACGAAGCTTTAGTCGTTACAGTTACGCGAAAATGATATTTTCGTGCGGCACCTAGACATCTCGAAGGTTTATTCAAACTTTTCTAACGGATGATATCTCTTCAAACACTTNATATTTTCGTGCGGCACCTAGACATCTCGAAGGTTTATTCAAACTTTTCTAACGGATGATATCTCTTCAAACACTTCAGCACTGAGGAAACTATAAATTAAAGTTCATGAATTTTTACTTCAAAATTGTTTGCAATCTTGTTGGTGCATGTGTGTGGTTTTGTATTATTACGGAAAGCCGGGTCAAAATAAAACGCTCAATTTGAAAAATATTCCATTTTTACGTAAAGTTAGGTATACAAGTTGCCCATTACTCCTACTAGATGTCCTTCCCAGCGAGAAAATTATCGCAGACTTATGTAGTTATAGAGTAACTTCTTTGGTAGTGGTAAACGAATTTAATTATTCATGTTAGTAATCTTATCAGTTATATTATTTATTTTGTAGAATAATGTAATTATAGTCAATAATATCAAAAGAAAAATATTTTATATTTATTGCATTTTTTTTTTAGCTGAATACGAACCTCTATAGGAGCACAGATTTGAGTGAAACTGAACACAAATCTCAAGACATGTGAAGTGCTACAGTCTTCCCCAATACAACCAAATAAAATTGTGAGTGTGACCTTTGAAACTGATTCTAAATTACGACAGTTAGCTTAAATAGATTTAGTATCAATTTATATCTCTTTCTTTTGCACACATGTTGTTTGTTAACTGAGAATAAGGTCGTGATAGCCGTAGGCTTCTAGAGCTCAAACGAGGTGCATTGAGAAAAGTATCTTCCGTGGATAGAAGTATAGAGCAGGTACATACTTTTTAACCTAAGTCGTCTGANGAGGTGCATTGAGAAAAGTATCTTCCGTGGATAGAAGTATAGAGCAGGTACATACTTTTTAACCTAAGTCGTCTGATTAAGTACCCATCAAACACATTTTGCATTTATTAAACGTTTGCACATAGGCCTACACGGNGAGGTGCATTGAGAAAAGTATCTTCCGTGGATAGAAGTATAGAGCAGGTACATACTTTTTAACCTAAGTCGTCTGACCCATCAAACACATTTTGCATTTATTAAACGTTTGCACATAGGCCTACACGGTTTCTGTATTGATTTCTTCTTCGTCATACACCGGTGAAGCGTTTTCACAATAACAATACAATGTTGGCACCTATGTACATTTAAATTACATGATCTTAAAAGTATAACATGTTGCATCTTCGTAACAATTACAGGACATATTTAAAGTAGGGCGATATCACCATTCACACCATTCATCCATAACGACGTAAGAATCAGTGCGATACCGCGGGCTTTAAGTAGAATGTCCCAGGAATAAAGTTTTATCCTTACGCCTCTGTACTTAAGTTATTTAATTATTTATACTACTGATTTATATTCCTTAAAGATTAAATTTTTGCGATTTAAAAATGCATAATTTTAAGGGAGCACTTGTAAGAGTTTCAGACTTACACAAAAAAAAATTGGTACTTCAAAATGGTCTACTACCCACCTTGGTAAAATGCGTGAAATTTGCCAATTAGGATTTCCACTGAGTAACGAAAGAAAAACCCCTCTAATAATCTACAGTCACATCAATTCCCTCGTTGACAATGATAGTCACGAGTAATCTGAACTGAGTACAGTTTTCTAAATACCGTCCAGTACACAGTCTATTACGTGGTTCTTGACAGTTATAAGATTTGTTCAGTGTTTAATAACATGTTACTATTTTGTGGCGTTGTAAAACACCTATGTCAAATTAATCACCCAGAATTATTCTGCTCAATACTGACATGCTAAATGTTTGGCATTGTTCGTGCGATACTTTAGTTGTGTTACTATGGTTACATATCAACCTGACCTGACTACAAAATGGATAATGTAGAGGGTGGAACTGAACTCTACCAACAAACTACGGCAGGTGATTCCTCATCAAAAAATAGGTCGAAAATATACACACGACCTATACCCTAGGTCTACTCCGAAAGGGTGTAACTATCCTTCAAATTGTAGTTGAAGCAGATGTTTTTTTTTTGCCAGTAACACCCAGGGGGACTGCGGTTGATATTGGAGCCCACGTTTTTGTGCTTTGTGCTTCGTCGTTTAATACTGCAGTATCCAGAAACTCAGACATTTATCGTTCATTCTCGCTGTGTTACTAGCAAAAAAGAAAAAAAACTTATGATTCAAATAGGCCTACACTTAAAAGATCAGTTTTCACCTCTTCGGAATAGACTTAGGCTATATGAGGTGCATACATTTTAGACATACTGTTTGTTGAGGAATCACCTGCCAAAGTTTGTCGGTAGAGTTCAGTTCCATCCTGTATTTTTGTTAGTTGTTTTTTAAGTTTGTATTTCAACTTTAACGGAGAAATTTTTAGTCGTAGCTACATGACTTATGCTCTACACAAATGCTCACATACAAATACAGTTATTAAAAATTAATAAATAATTTTTGTTATTGTAGTTTCTTAAGGAAGTCACTGTTAACACTAATTGAATATGTACTTCATTAAGTAATTAAAGTAATTATTTGCAAGCTACTGCCAAGAACATAAATATAATATTTAAAAAAAAAAACATGTTAGGTTATCATGATGATGCTTTCGTGACAACTATTTCACAATTAGCTGTAACATGCGAAGTTATGTTGCACAACAGACATGTTGGCACAACGGAACGTCGGCGGTAATTCCAAATTCAAAATCACGGGCGCGGCCTGGCGACGTTCTCGGCGCCGTGCTTACCTGAAACTAGCGCCAGGATGACGCACGCCGGAGCTGGACGACCCATGATGCTGCCCTGCTTGTCCCTAGAGGCCACTACGGACCCCGTCGCTGCTAAGTAGTGTGCCTGGGCGAGATAGTCTTGGATCTCGGCGCCTGATAAAAGGATCAACTGCTATCAAGTTGACTCTTTCCCTCGGTGATCAGCCGGGCAAACTGTGGAACCGTTATCGCTTCCCGGGAAGGGCTGTGTTACTGGAGGGATTACCGACGGATGCGAAGCTTTCATCGCACGTGTAGTACACAGTGGCATTTGCTGTCATATTACCTCTTTTTTTTTAAGGCGCGTGTCTACCCGGTGCTTCAACTGTGTCGCACCATGTCTGAAACCCGATTTTATTTGCAACTAGTAAACATATTACAATACGCTTACCAAACAATAAAATTAAGAATATCAAGACTTTTAAAGGCAGTTGTCCGGTTACCTGGCTACGGGCGAGGGGGGACCTGACCCCGCCCCCTTCCTTCGTCTCTACTCGTAAGTGCTCGTAGTACAGTGCAATTAGATTTTGACCCAAACATAAAAAAAAAAAGTCAAATCTTTACATATATATTAGGTTACATCTGAGCATCCCCAAAAAAAAGTCTAAAAAAATCCCACCTCGGGTTTTCCGCCATTTTGAAAAATAAAGCAGCAATGTTGAATTTTTTCCTATTTTTGGGGGAAAAATACGTAGCACACAAACTATTTAACATTTTCAGTTGGTGTTTTTTTCAACGTGTTTGTTATAGAAGTGGCTTGCACAATGAATACGTACATTATACTTTTACTCACTTTTATTCCGTTTAAGCGGCTTTAAATATAATATTTTCTATTTTCAAATGTAAAGTTGCAATATTTTAGCTATTTAAATGAAAATGGCTTACTATTTGGATAAATGTTCCAAATAAATGTTGTAGAGCGTTTAGAAACCTATCGGAATCATATAACATACTAGAAATTTACCATGTATTGGGTTCACAGTGCAGTTTATTTGTAGGCGTGGTATATCGAGTCGGTTGGCAGGGGCAGTGCAGAGAACATAACATATACGACACAACAGTTGAATTTTAATATTCACATTAAAAAAATTTAGGCAATCATGTTAGACGGACAGAGCTGTAAAACAACATAACGCAAAATTAAATTTTTTAGTAAGCTTATCTTATGCAGGACTTCGGACGTGGAGTTCCACTAACATGTCAACAGTCCGCCTGCTGGAAGATGGAGCAGCTATCCTGGTATGAAATTTTGTTTTAAGTTTTTTTGTTACATAATCTGCTCCTTCGTCTTCAACCACATCACGATTGTTGCAACCATTTAAAATACACCACGACTAAAAATTTTCGTAAGTGATTCCAGTTTCAATTGTTTGGTAACTAAGTTCCGGGTAAAAACAATAATCCTCCAATAATGGGGCGGGAAATGTTACGAATGTTTTATTTTACTATATAACCCTTAAGACAATACTCTGACATTTAAAAACGCCGTAGCTCTTACGCACAGCAGTCTCGCTTTATACTAGTCGGGAATGCTGAACGACACGTTGGCGTGTATTTTTCGACGTCTGTATCTTCCTGTTCAGGTAAATGCAAATCTCCATCCAGGTCCTAGTCATCTTCTATGTCCCTGTTTCTGCAGTCACGTATGCACATGCTAGAGCATTTTAAAAAGCTTCTGCGACACTCGCAACTCCTTTCACAGTCGTTTGTGCAGCTACAGAAGACAAGATGCAATAGGTATTCTGGGGCAGCGTTCTTAGAGCTTGGTATGGTATGGAGGCAACCGTTCACTTACTTCCATCCCCAGTATAGTGCATCCATATTAACACCACGCCATTCCTGGACCTGACGAGGGAACAGGCTGCTTAGCTATTGTCTTGACATGAAGCTGGTGACTTAAGCTGTATAAGTTTCCACTCACTTTTGAGCCATACAGTAAGAGAAAGGAAGCCTCACCAGCATCAACTGATGCTTGAGGATCGTTGAAAATGTGCAAAATTTCTCTGAGCTGCCTAACGGTGTGAACTTTTCTGAAAGGTGCGATATTGCCTTTTCTGTAAGTGGATGAAACTCTATCGCATCCTGTAAAAGCGTGCAAAGAGAGGAACGTCCTTCATTTCCCTATTTTATCTTGAATAACTCCAATGTAGTGAATCTTATCAGGATTAGTCTTCGTTCCTGGCATAATCATCTTCAAGAAAGTGTTTGGTGGAGCGAGGGAATGGAAAGTGCTATGGTGATCAATGGAGTGCATGTTGCAGTCTGAATTATCAAATACAAATTGAACATAACCTAGAAAAGAAAAACACGACTCCTTTAAATACATAAATTAAAAATTTTAATGAATAAGATTAGATACAAATAAAAATAACATTAAGATTTCTAAAACTACTGGCTGTTTATTTAAAAACACATGCAATTTAAAGGAATACCACATTTATTATTACCTTCATCTTGCATGAGTGGTGACCGAACTTTCAAACTTGACAGCCACCTTATAGGACGCACAAACTCCCAAATGTGCCAGCATATCATTGAGACGTCTTGAACCATACCGTCTATGAAAACAAACGCTCAGACCAAATTGAAGTGGAGAGATGAATTACCGTGGTCGCAAAGCATACATAATGGCATGCTCGATGGCAGCATATTTTCTCTCCTTATTCCAGTTTGTCTAGTGACTGTCAAGTAGGTTTGAGAATTTCGTTGACCAATAGCCTAAGTGACTCCGGGACTAGGTTACTATCCCCCATTAAATGTTCTTCTCTTGATGGAAAAATAGAACAATCATAGTGTAGGGATTTCATGTCACGGCGGATGTCAGCTGCAGTTATAATGAATCTCTTCTCCTCGTTGGAGACATTCCGCTTGCTATTATCATACCATCTATCACATACAATCTTAAGAACTACACCAGGGAAGCACACCATTATTGATTTCCCAGGAACATTCGTTACACTTATGCTGTCTCCGCAGTGATCAAAGAGTTTTATTTGTAAATGTGCAAAACTATATGGTTCAACATCAGGATGTAACCTGCCAAATGTCTCATCCATCTTCTTGAGTGTGAATTGCCACTCATAATTTTGTTCTAAAAACTGGCAAAGTTCCTGAAATGCAACACATCTATCCTTACTCTCCCTTGATCCCCATTTCCCAACACTGACTTCTACAGGTTTTGTAGAACCTTCCGCCTAGAATATAGAATAGCAGTATCTATCGCATCGATCTTCAGCGGCCACGAGATCAATCACACCTGTCAGTCGCGATAGTACTTCTTGCGCCCATGCAGTCATCTCCTCTTGCGTTCGCAAACGTCCATTCAGAAGCAAGCGACTGTGTTCAGGGCTTGAACGTCACTCCATTCCTCTTTGTGTGAACTCCAGCACTTAAAATGGGCAATCCACTTCTATAACAAACATGTTCGAAAGAAACCAACTGAAAATGTTAAATAGTTTGAGTGCCACATTCCCCCCCCCCCCAAAGAAAAATCCAAAATGGCTGCTTTATTTTTCAAAATGGCGGGAAACCCGAGGTGGGATTTTTGGGACTTTTTTGGGGACGCTCAGGAGATGTAACCTAGCACATCTGTTAAGGTTTCGTCTGGTTTTTTTTTAAATGTCTGGGTGTGAGTCTAATTTTGCCTAAATGCACTGTACTATCTGCAGTCTTCGGTGAGCATGGGGAGTCACTCATCTACCTCGACTCGATTCGGGAGTGATCAACTTTCCGACAGCGCTTAGCAGTTAGGACCACTAACTTTACACGCATACACAATTTTATGTGAGTCGCTGGCAATATTGAATTTTTCATTGGCACAAGTTATATCAAGTCGAAAATAGTTAATTTTCACCCAAATTTTTATATATATGTTTAAACTCGCGGTGAAATCTCTTGTAACAAACGGTGCAAAGCATCAAGCTCTAAAATTCCTCGATTTCCAGTTCCAGATAATAAGTGTTGACGTGGAAAAATATTTAATGATAACTTCACATTGATCGCTCGTGATTGGTTGTTGGTCACGTGACGTCTAGACGTCTTCTCTTTCCTGAACTTCTAAACTATCAGTATGGTAAGTTATTTTATGCTGGGCTCTTCCATTAAACATTGTAGAATATTATCTGTCCCACTCTTCATTATACGTGTATTTTCCCACCAAAGTACCAAGTCTGCTCAAATACCAAGTATCAGCGAGCCATTAGAGTATACATCCCATAACATATAGCGCAGGAAACTTGTAGTTTTAAATTAACATAACTGCAACAGTTCTTTGTAATATTTTATAATATTCAATTTATTTGCTTTCCTGCGTCATGTGCACTTGGTATTAATTTATTGCACAGCTCCCATAGTAGCGTGAAATGGGGTCTACTGGGACAACTGGCTGTTGGTTGGGGGCCCAAGGACCCTCTCGACTGGGTCACTGACCCTCCTGCGCGCGCTTCCTCCTGAGTTGTCATTCCAGTGGTGGTGACCTTGGATTCTATCTTTAGTATAATGATTATGGCTCTGTCATATCGGTCGGCCAGAGGCCATCTTTTCAGCCATTTTATCGACAAAATAACTTGTTTTGCCTTAAACATCACTTCATAAATTCATTATTTTCCCCAAAAATTACTTTTTTCACCAAAAAATAAAAAAATGGAAAAATGAGCCTCTAAAACCTCATAGCAGTAAAAGTGGATTTGAAACTCCGAGTCAGGTATAATGGATCAGAGTGGTTCAGTGGATGTGGCCCCCTTCACCCCATAATCCATGTCCATGACCTTGACCATGACCTTTAACCATAAATTACCCTTGTACATAAATTACCATTGATCATAAATTACCTTGAACCCCAAAAATTGCCAAATTGCCCCAAATGTTTATATAAAAAATGTATTGCGGGTTTATTTTAAAAATAATTTTTAAATTAAAAAAAGAAGCATTTGAAAAAAGTCTACATTTCCAGAGTTTTCCACAGTACCATGTCCAGTAGACGACTTACCCCCTTCCAATTGTTATTTATTGTTTAATCGACAAGCCAGTGGCATAGGAACCGGGAGAGTGTTAAGGGGATATATCACCCCCCCCTTTTTTTTCATGTTGAAAAAATCCCCTGCCTTCTGCCACAACATTATTTTTTTCTACGTCTGCCAAAAAATACTCTGTTATTTTTTTTCGCATCTGGAAAATGTTGCTTTTTTCTGTCTGGTTGCTTTCATCTTTTTATTTCATGTGTGAGCCTATCAAGGTGTATTTTCAAGCATGCATCCAGAGAGAAAATAATATCCCTGGAACTAATGTATTTGTTGTTTCTCTGCTGACTGCTATAATTTCTCGTGCTCGCTTGAGTAAAATCAGCATCGCAGTAATAGGCTTTCCCGCAGCAATCAGCAGCATTAGTGGTAATATCCATGCCTTGATAGTGGTAATATCCATGCCTTTATAGTGGTAATATTCATGCCGTGATAGTGGTAATATCCATGCCGTGAACATGTTGTTTATATCTATATAAGTATTACAAATCTCACTAGTGTTACATTAATACATTTTGTTGTGATGTATTTACATTGAGCGTTGGTTGCGTACTGTGGCTTTTATTGACAGTTTTTGTTTCACATACTGTGTCACAAAGTAAACTGACCAGATTTTTTTAAACGGAATCCGAAAAGAAAAAACGAAAATGACCATGTTAGTAATATTGAAAGTGATAGCATTAATGCTGTCAAAACCAAAAGAAAAGGTTCAACAGCAATTAAATCCAACAAATGAACCTGAGGTCGAGGTGTTGTGCTTATGCAAAAGCAACACTACAATATCACCTGCTGTATATGAACCTACAGTGGCTGCTCATGTAAACGACATTTCCTTGTTTGTGAATAGAAGATTAAATTATGATAGAAAAGTGCAGGTACTTGAAAATTCGTGGGTGACACAAAAATTATACATTCTCCTTAATTGACAGATACAAATATTAAGAAATTGAAGATGGGAATTGAATATCAGTGGCTAGAAGAGTTTGATTGGCTATCCTATTCAGAAAATGGACAAGGGGCTCTTTGTAAATATTGTGTTGTATTTGCAGAGACGGGAGGGATAGGCAGTCAAGTTTTAAGCCGGTTGGTAAAGTCTGAATGCAACAATTGGTAGAAGGCCAAGGAAATTCTTAGGCAGCATTCTGAATGTACGTACCATATGGACAGTGTTTCAAAAGTGTTAAACTTTTTGAACTTTGTTAAGGACAGTGTCCAATCTATTATATACCAAAGTGATACAGGCAGGGAAGAACCAAATAAACAAAAATAGGGAAGACTTGGAACCTATTATTGAGTGCATCATTTTGTGTGGCAGACGAGAAATATCACTACGTGGCCATCGTGCTAGTAGTAAAATTTATGTGGGAGACATTGACGACAGAATTGGCAATAACACAAATGAAGGAAATTTTCGTGCCATCATAAACTATAGAGCTACTGGGGACAATGACTTGCGCTCAATGTTGGGAGGCTGTGGTACAGGCAGTGGCGGATTTACCAGCAGGCTGAGTAGGCTGGAGCCTAGGGCGGCAGATTTTAGGGGCGGCAAATTTGGGGCCACATTTTTTTTTATGTCTTACAGAAGTTAAACAGATTTATATTTATATACCTAAATGTTATTAGGCCCACACAAACAATTCAACATGTAATATGTTTCACCACTTAGATAAATTTTTCTACAATTTACGTAGTCGCGTTTGATTGCGGCGCGGGAACGAGTGACATGACAGTTCGCTAAGTGTGTCTAGCCGAACTGACTGCACGAGCGCAGCGCGGCAGCCGCGGGAGCCGAAGCGGGGTCGTGCTGTTGTAGGCATACGCCGCGTGGTGGCATCGAGTTCGAGAGAGATAGATATAGAGCGGCAGCCGGTGATACAAACGGGCAAGTCCCGTCCCATATGTACTTTTTCTGGTTGTGTGGTGTAATTTTTCAAAGTGTTTCGTGGATTGTATGAATAACCTCATAGCATAATATTACCGGTGCGTAGAAACTTATAGTAGGTAAGTAATCATAATATATTACAATAAATCATCCGTAACGAATCAGTGAGACGTAATTTAACTTGATAAATAGCTGTTTCGGAAGCTATGCAAAGACATTTCGATTTTTTTGTTATATCAAACTTAAATAAATTTCTTGTACTTATGTTAGGTAATTATTCAATGTCTGAAGTCTGAACAAAGGATGTACGAGAAATAAAACTCCCAATGTAATCTTTTTTATTTCAGTTCTTGGAATCCAAGAAATTGTTAGAATGAGTGATGGGAGAAAGCGACTTAGTGGAGCTGAGTATAAAAAGAAGGCTGAAATGAAAAAAAGAAGAACAAGAAGAGATTATCCGTAAAACAATAAAAATTGATAGCTTTTTTAAAAAGTGGAAGTGGAAGTAGTGTTGAAAGACCAGGGACTTCAACAACATGCACTGACACAATACAATCTGGAAAAGATGAAACGGATTTGAACTCTGCGGCCCAACAATAACAGTCATCTGTTGAACCATCTAATTTTGAAAAAACGGATATTTATGTTTTTAACGTAGAGGCNCTGGAAAAGATGAAACGGATTTGAACTCTGCGGCCCAACAATAACAGTCATCTGTTGAACCATCTAATTTTGAAAAAACGGATATTTATGTTTTTAACGTAGAGGCGGTAGAGGAATAATCAATAAGTATAACAATTTAAGATGCGTATCAGAATCAGATGTTAAGTAATTACCAAGTGCAAACAACAGTAAATCTAAACAAAGATCCAGCTTGATGGGAAATCAACGATACCTTAAGGGAGATTATCGCAAGGTACGGCTTCGATCAAAACAAGTCTTGTGACTTCTCTNTCAGAATCAGATGTTAAGTAATGACCAAGTGCAAACAACAGTGTACCTAAACAAAGATCCAGCTTTATGGGAAATCAACGATACCTTCAGGGAGATTATCGCAAGGTACGGCTTCGATCAAAACAAGTCTTGTGACTTCTCTAAAAGTGAAAATATATATGCTGATCAGCATCGTTTCTTGCCAGTGAATATCTTCCAAAGAAAAATGAAAAATAATGAAGTGAATGACCAAAATTGGCTGGTTTATTCTGAAGGTAAAATATCTGTATATTGCGGGCCCCGTTTGGCATTCGGTCCATTGGAGAATAATACTCAGTTTGAGAACGAAGGATTTAATGACTGGAAAAATGCAGAACAC
>NQII01000944.1:537284-619574 GCA_002778355.1 Clitarchus hookeri
CGAGAACAGAATTTGCAAAACGTTTATCCAAACTTGGATATAGCAGTTCGCATGGCTCTATGCACATCAGCAACAAATTGTTCGGGTGAGAGAAGTTTTTCTTGCTTAAAACGGGCGAAAAATTATCTAAGATCTACCATAAGCCAAGAAAAGCTAAACGCCTTAGCTCTATTGTGCATAGAGTCAGAACTAATGAACAAGATTTCATACGACGGTATAATTGATGATTTTGCTAATAGAAAATCGCACAAAAAGGTATTGTAAAACTTCCATAACTTAATTAATTGAATTACATTGACATCAGCCCGATTGTTACCAGATAATTGCATATATTGTTTTTAAACTGTAAGTAAGCGCAATAAAAATTATTTAATTACGTTTACCGAATGTACATTATTGCGTAAGTAGTATTGAGGCGTACCTTACCCCGTCTTATTAGTAGTACATGATTGAGCTTTTATTAGCTCAGAAATATACCTAAAAACTACTTCTTGTGCAATTTTAACTAAATCGTTAGGTTGTAAAAATAATCTAGAAACTGACACATCGATCCCCTAGTTCACAATCATACTAATTACGGGAAAAAGGTGGTTTAATTAGGACGATAGTGCAAAAATCATAAAGTTACAATTTCATTGACAAAAAAATTGTAATTAATTTGATTGTGAACTAGGGTATCAAATTGTAGAGGTCGGTAGGGGCGGCAAAATTTGATTAGCCTACTGGCGGCAAATGTGTAAATCCGCCACTGGGTACAGGTGTGGGAGAGAGGGTTAAATACCTAAGTCCTACTATACAAAATTAGATTATAGAGTGCTGCAATCAGATTATTTTGAATAAATTAGTTTCTAAAATCAATGAAGCTAATTGTTTCTCTGTTTTGTCAGACGGAACAATATACATATCTAATGTAGAGCAAGTTTGCTATTTGTGCGAGATATGGGAACAGTATTTGTGAGATACTTCCTGCAGTTTTTCGAAACCAACTCTTTGAATTATGGCAGTAATAATTCTCAATGAACTCTTTCAGTGTGGTATATATTGCGAACATCTAATTGGCCAGGGATACGATGGTGCAGGTAATATGTCAGGTAAATATAATGGTATACAATCTATCGTATACAATCTCTCATCAAGAAAACATTCCCTAACTCTATTTATGTGCACTGTGCTGCACATTCTCTTAATTTGGCCATCACAAAATCAAGTGAAATTCAAGAAGCAAGGAACTGTCTTGGAACTGCGGAAAAAATCCAAGATTTTTCTAACACTCCTAAGCGAAATGCAGTATTATCAAAAGCAATTGAAAATAGAGATGCATCCCCAAAGTGCCCGATCTCTGAAGATACATTTTGCTACGAGATGGATAGCCAAGTATGATGCAGTACATGATTTCACTGAGTTGTTAGAATACGCACTCGAAGATTTAGAAAATATATGCAGATTGAATGACACAACATAAACAGATGCAAACATTTTAAACAATGCGATGGACTTTGGCTTTTTGTATCACTATTCGTAATTAATGAAGTGTTTGGATATGGACTGCTCCTATGTAGGCAATTACAGAAAGAATCCNATTTTAAACAATGCGATGGACTTTGGCTTTTTGTATCACTATTCGTAATTAATGAAGTGTTTGGATATGGACTGCTCCTATGTAGGCAATTACAGAAAGAATCCTTGGACTTGAAAGCAGCCGTTACGATCGTCGAAGATGCTGTGATACAACTAAAAAGAATCATAGGCTATTCAGAANTTTGGATATGGACTGCTCCTATGTAGGCAATTACAGAAAGAATCCTTGGACTTGAAAGCAGCCGTTACGATCAAAATAATTCGAGGTTGTATATAAACAAGCTAAGTCGGTGGCTAAACACCCTAGGAGTAGAGGAGTCTGATGCAAGACAACGCCCTGCCTTCCAGACCGTTTTGCCACACCACGTGTCCACTGCAATGCTGGCACCAGCGTGCCCTCAGTGCACAGTGCACTGCTATATGCAGTGTAGTGCGAGGGAAGGAGAGTGCAGAATAGTGCCGCGCAACATCATACCACCCCCTCCCCCAATGGCCAGACGAGGTTGCGTTATGATGGACTCGGCAGACATTAATTATAGGGCTATTAAAATAAAGTAATTAAAAGCAAAAGAAAGACACACCAGACTTGTAGATGCTCAAATACAACCCTATAAGCATTTCAGTGTTTTAATTATGTTTATTTAAAAATTCACGTATTTTTAACCTCAGTTGTTTCACCCTCATTTCATTCTATCCACATTAAAATTGTATTTGTTCATGTGCAGGGTATTATTATGTATATAATTATTCATGTTTTTTTCCAAAAATTCATGTCTATTTAGTAGTGCAAGTGTTTTAATTCACGTGCCGCCATAATCTGCGCCTTGCGAGCTCGCCAGATACAGTCGCTGTGGAGTGTCTCAAGGGGTCGGTACGCGACGCATCTCACTTTTACGTTTTCGTACCAATTAACGTTAGCTTCAATAATCTGATTTAACTTACTGGAACCTATTATTTTCTGCACCTCTAGACGCCATCCCTTCTTTCCTGGGATATAGCATCGTCCAGGGAATCATTACAAACCAGTAATTCATTGCTGTGCACACCTGTGTGCAGTTTTGCCTATCTGGCGGGCCGTAGACCAGAACACTTCTAAAGTTTTCTCCTAGACTGGTGTGAAGTTTTGTTCAAGAATAATTACACGCAAGTTTTAAGACTTCGTGTTTTTTCTTTTCAAGCACTGCCTTTGGGCGTTTCGGGGTCCGGGTCTCCTACAATTCGTTTTCACGGTAATTTCACGTAATTAACCTTAATAATTAGCATGATCAACACAGATATTTTATCAGTAAAAGGCGTGGGTCAACCTGAATAGGCCCACTTCATTCCGATGTACGTATCAGACGTAGGGAATGCCTGGCTTCCCTGTCTAGAGGGGCTCATCCAACAATTTCACCGAGGGATTACGGACGTCTGGGCGAACAGCTGCCATACTCTGAGATCATCATCAGCAGCATGTCATGAACCACACGTTCACATGTGTTCTCATGATCTTTTGCAGCTCCACAGTCACTTACACCACCTAGCCCACACCTGGCCGAAGTGAACACTCGGCCACGAGTACGTCAGTATGGGTCAGCGAGAACGGAACAGTCCCACCTCGTCATCATGTACTAAGTGACTCAAGTGACCGTCTTGCTTTATTTACCTCTAGAGGTAAATCTTGGGGGAAAATAACAAGTAGTCAAACACAGTATCTCCCCGAAAGCCACAGCCATCAGGTGCCTGGGCAATTGGAGGGAATGTTGGTGCAACTCGCGCCATGATGCCCACCGTCCTTCCCACCTGCGCGATGTCGACCGGACTGCTAGCTGGGATATCAGTGCTACGTGATCCCAAGTGTGGTTAAACATTGATAAATAAAATCCCGAAGCAATACAAAAGTGTCAAACGCTGTAGCCAAATAAATTAAATTAATTTCTTCATTAAAACCTCAAACGAGCATGGCTACCCACATCCCTTTCCAGGGATGGACTCATCCGGGTCGCCCAAGCTGAAACACTTGGACTTGCCCATGGGCGAAACAAACCGGAAATTAAAATACACTTGCGAAACATACCAGAAACTGAAATACATTTTCACTTTATCGTTATTCCAGTTAATTTTAGTATGTTAATTATGTGAAATGTTTGAAAGGGTAATTAAGTCTTTTCTTCACAGCAGACTGCCTATCAAGGTTATACAGTTTTTACTTCATGCTTCTAGTGCGGTGACATCACAGGTGATGTTTATGACTGTGACATCACAGGTGATGTCACAGTCATAAACATAATTAACACTTAATTAATCATGGGAATGTCACCAAAATGTTGTTCACAATTTCACTGTATTTTGTAGCATATTAATTAGCATTAAAATGGTTCATATTATTTTTCACGTAATTTTTCGCGGCAGCATCGGCCACAATTAACGGAAGCCGACGCCATGATTTTAGTCTGACTTCAGCACTCGGCCCAGGTGGCAGCACAGGAGTTTAGCTATGCATGGACTTCTTCGACACATCCATTTAAAGCTCCAATCACTATAAATTCAATAGTATTTTCATGTAACCAGAACCTTTTGCCTAATTCGTGCCGAGTGGACAACCATCTGTCTTCCATTCATCTTTAACAGGACTTAACGCGTACCGCAGAACTGCACCTAACTTTCATGGCTTAGGCCCTTATTGAAAAGCAATAGTTACTGGCAGACAACAGTGCTGGATCTGCATAAACTTATCACATATCAGCGCAAGTGCATATGTATCAAAGAAGTAAGTAAATGTCTTGAATAACCACGGGTGTTTTGTTTACTTTACCCCTTGGGGTACTTCTGGCGCTGCACTCTATTACAGCATTAACAAGTTTAAGCAAGGTGTGCGAAGTGGCCTACAATATCGCCAGCATAGAGTGAAACCACTTGGTAATTTCATCATTCATAAGCGCCACAGAACGACAGAAGACTCCAGGGACCCATGGGCCGTCGACCATGACCCCCAATAACTATTGCTCACAGAGCTATGGCCCCAAGCAATTTCACCAGTTTTCACCTTAACCTGGCAAGCAAGATAAGGCAGGAACCTACATCAACATCCCTGGAACCCCTTACACGTTGTATGGCTTGCCCAACTTGTGGGGCTAAAACAAGCTTTAATATCACACAAGCCATCTTCCTGATGTATATGGTTTTCACAACTAGTAGGACTATCTAACAAGAATGGTGGAAGAACACGTGAGTACAAGTGCGGCGACACAGAACAGTGCATCGGGTTACGTCCCTGATGACTCAGTGTACTTTATTTTCTCGTGCTCACGTCTCCCTGTGTTCCAGTATACGTTGTTCCCTTCTAGCATGTCCCAGGATGTTTCAGTGTACTTTGTTTTTTATTTTCATGCCAGTAAAATTACAACCTATGTCTCATGACATGTAATGTAACTTACCAATAAACAGTGCCTATGTGTGTGTATCACGTTTGAAAGTAACTTTTGTCTTGACGTGGACCACTCCTGTATGGTCTGGCATGGCCACTGCAATCATGTCATCGGACCACAGTCGCTGCACCAGTGTGGCTCGTGGAACACGCACGTCATGCGTCCTGACACGTGTCTGCATCGTTCATTTGGGAACAGGTCATGACTCAATACCGAGTGATCCAACCGAGTGCCTGTGGTGTCCCTAGAGAGATCTGTGTAATTAGGATAGGAATCAAGTCTTAGAATGTGTAGTAAATAGCATTAGAATTTATCGCCCATGGGCAAATGTTCTTGGAATTCGCCCTTAGGAGATTGCGAAGTAATCGCAGAATAAATGCACGCCAGGTGCATATTTAATTATGTGTAGAGTAGCAAGGCTGGGGTATTTTAAGTTTTCTATATAATTTTCCGAGTGCAATTGTGTGTCTAATAAAGTCAATTAGTGACATCGGATATAATTAGTCTTTCTTTCAACCTGACCCTTCCAGTCGTAGAGTGCCCCAAAACTTAGCAGACATAAATTTCCCATGTGCTGGGCAAGGCACCACATAATCATGTTTTGCATTTAAATTAGTGCTTAATTAAGAACTCTTAATTCTCTACAGTGTTAAGAAAACTGACTCAGAAAGTTTCAGTGTTTTATATGTATATGTTTCAAGTTCTATGATAATGAGGTCAGTTGATTAAATTACCTCACGGAGTGGAGCGAGCTCTCGGTAAGGGCGCCGCTCGCCCGAACCATCTCCGGCAATCTGATTCCATTAGTCTTAGGTATTGCACATGCGTCGCATCGCGGGGGACTTTCATACTTTGTTCTGAACACTTAACTGCAATAGGTTAACGTAATTTACTGGGCCTTTTATTTAGTTTAACAAAAGTCTTCCCCGCATTCGCAGCACCCCTCTGCCAGCTCAATTTACTGAACCCAGAGGTTTAATTACTCTTGTGAGTTTTCGCACCATGCTTGGCCTTTTTGTACAGTAATAACCACTGGCAGGCCTTGTGAGTAAGGACCACTTTAATTTGCATTGCATACATGAAATTGTGCACACTTTTCGGCAATACAATTTACTTGTGTTAACAGAAACTTGTGAGTTCTCATTTAGTGTTGTACTTTGGGTCCTGGCCCTATCCAGGAAGTCATCGACGTCTCAATGAGGCAGCCTTCATTTATAAGGTAAAAGGCAATACTAAAGCATGCTGGGGAGCCCGAACACCCCGGCTATATATTTAGTTTTCCTGTAAATTTGTACCTTGTGTGAAAGGTGATACATCCACGTGGTCGTTCGGCCCACGATCGATCATGGGAACTGTGACTTCGTGCTAACCCAGTGATCTGGCACCCATTCTATTCGAAATAGGAATATTGTGTAATATTCGGGCTTTTCTTAACGTAGTCGCCGGACGACGTCCACATTACTATCCCCGATCGCTCAGGTAACGTTAAGTGGCTTGCCCAACTAGGTGTGGCAAATATAAAGCGTAACCAACACGTGTGTGCAAATCCGGAGAAGAAAGGACAGTCGGACTTAAAATTCTCATTTTGTGCTGCTTGACCAGGAAGAATACAGTCCGCGCCACCATTTTGTGGCGTGAGTTGAGGCCCGCGCAGTACAGTAGAATCTGACATCACAGCCAACAGGTCATCCAGCGCGCACAACCTCGGGCGACCGTGCTGCAGTAAACAACCGGACCAGGCGATACACTCTACTTGCGCGAGAAGCCCGCGAACGGTACAGGTCGCTGCCTTCCGGGAATATTGTCCGCGATTACAACTAAGGACTGGGCTACTGTCGACCACATGTTCCGTGTGCAACCGCGTTGTGTGATATACAAAAGACTTTTGAGAAATGGAATACAATCGAAATGTACCATCGACCTGTCGGAATTGTTATCAGTGCGGAAACCCCAAAAACACTCGATCCATTTGACAAATTATAACATACATGCAGGTATATACATGTGCCTGCTGACCGAATACGATGCATACTTCCTCGCTCCACTCACTTCCACAGGGGTCACCTACTGCTGTGCGCGATCCACGTGTGCAGAGGTTTGCACAGACTCCGTGTGCTGTGCTACATTCCAAATGTAATACATACGACACAGGACTCCAGGAACCCACAGACCATCGACCGCACTACTCTCACTAACTCATGCTCACTGGGTTATGGCGCCAATCAATTTCACCAGTTTTAGCCTTAAGCTGGCAAGCTGGGTAAGGCAGGAACCTATATAAACATCCCTGGTACCCCCTACATGTCAAGCAATTGACACAGCTTGCCGAGGGTGTCTGGCACCTAGTAGGGTATCTAATTCCAAACCCATCTAACGATGTTTTTCACCGCCTCTCAAAACATCCATTAACCCAACAGTTCCTAGCCAACTGGCATTAAATTGTCGCCCTTCTGTTCATCCATTTCCTGTTGAAAACCCTCATTGTTAATTTTTTCTACGCAATTTAACAGCCATTAAGTAGGCGAAAATAATTTCAAAGTTAAAAAAAAAAAGGAAAAAAAGGAAAAATATTGCTACAAGTACATTAGAAGACTACTATAGACTGGCTATTTTTACCCCTCATATTGATTACATTATTAGTCAGCTAGAAGAATGGTTTGTTAACCACAAGCAAGTGTTTGATCGTTTTATGTCTCACCTTGAAAGTGGTATGAGAAAACAATGTATGGGTATTTAACAGGATTTAATACACCTATGATTCAAACAAATTCGTTTGGTGTGTTGGGGATTTGGAAAACGAGGTTAGCATTGGGAAACATGATCTGTAAAACTTCAATGGAAGCTTTGAAAAATCGAGTTTATGAGGTTTTTCCTAATATTTTCAAGCTTCTACAAGTTTTATGTACTCTGCCATTTTCGACATCCACCACAGAGAGATTATTATATTCGCTGTAATGGATAAAAACCTACCTGAGAAATACTAAATGTCAGTAAATATCAAATAGCCTTGCAGTGCTATCAATTCATAGAAACATTACTTTGAATACTTGTGAAGTTATCAATGAAATGGCCATATCTGCATGCAAGATTGTTGTGTAATGTANTATTTTCAAGCTTCTACAAGTTTTATGTACTCTGCCATTTTCGACATCCACCACAGAGAGATTATTATATTCGCTGAAATGGATAAAAACCTACCTGAGAAATACTAAATGTCAGTAAATATCAAATAGCCTTGCAGTGCTATCAATTCATAGAAACATTACTTTGAATACTTGTGAAGTTATCAATGAAATGGCCATATCTGCATGCAAGATTGTTGTGTAATGCATGAACTAGTAACATGTGTCTTGATAGTTAACAAAATTAAATGATTGAATGTATACTTTTGTAATAATGTCCTGCAAAATTATTTAATTTTGATTACAATTGAATTGCCTGGTATAAATACAAATAACACTATAAGTAACATACATATTTAAAATTTTCCCGAGGGGAAACATTTATTGTACCCCCCTCCAACGTTATATACCATCACCAGTCGAAAATATTTCCCATGCCACTGGGCAGGCCTCAACCCCCCCCCCAAACCTCTCACACTCTTCAAACCTTCTCCCCACCACTACCCCCTCGCATTCATAAAAATCGGAAGATATCGAAAAAAAAAAAATTTCTAAAAATCGAGGAACATATAATGTTACTCACCCTCCTCCCATCCACCATAAACCACATCCTTACCCATCACCACCTCCCAACCAGTAATATAATGGGGAAAATTCGCAAAAAAAATAAAAAATAAAAAAATAAATATATTTATAAATCGAGAAAAAATTATATTGGTGAATCCGACCACCATGTTGGATGCCAACGGTCTTGACCTTGACCCAATGACCTTAGATAAATAATGAGAAATAATTGAAAACATTGACGAACATATGTTACTGACTATGACAACCATGTTGAAACCTTAACCTTTACCCTGTGCCCATGACCTTGAACCCAAATAAAAATGCAAAATTTCGCAAAGAAGTCTAAGAAACTTTAAAAAATTAAAAATGCCTAAAAATGTAAAAAAAATATTAAAAGCCTTACATGCAGGAGGTCAAGTGCTCGATTGCAGGTGGAGCGATCAGTAACTGAACATCCNCCTCCACCCTGCCAAGACAACCCATCACATTGCACACTAGTCATTTTTCTTGGTCGCATGATATCTCGTCCTCTGCAAATAATTAATTCAGCCAGATGTGCACCACATCAGTTCTTATGATGCGAGAGGTGACAATCACACTCTCTTCCTTGATGTTTTCAGCATTCAATCTGGTAAGCTATTTTTTTATGTTCATCTCTTCCATTACGTTCTGCAGGGCATTATCAAGCATGTTCGTAATTTAAATACACATAAATGTCCCCACCAAACTAAAAAAACTGCCTAAAATTTCGAATACCAGTTCGGACCACTGAGTGCAGATATGAAGATGAAGTGTTCGTTTAATAGCATACTTAGGACCAACATCCCGATTTCATCTTTGGTGGTACCATCGTTTACTCCAGCCGGATTGCCTAAATTGTCGTCGATACTATTCACAAACCGTTAGCACAGAACCCTTGGAAAATTGGAATGTATGAGACCAACTCAGGTGATAGACAATCTTATCTTCCATGCCCTTATGGATCAACAATCCACCAATAGTCCAATCATTATATCAATCGTACAATAATTCTGTAAATATTTCGCAATATTTCCATCAATCTTCCAACATTTCCATAAATATTTCCATCAGTCTTCCAACATTTCCATTAATATTTCCATCAATCTTCCAAAATTTACACCAATCTTTCGCAATCCTCTGCAATCCTCCCCCACAATCCTCAGCAATACTTCGCAATCTTCCTCTGTAATCAACAGTAATCGTCCATAATACAATGCAATCCTCACCAATCAGTACTGCATGCACTGCAATCAGCATCACACGCACAACAATAAGCACTGCATATACTGCAATCAGCATCATATGCACCACAATCGGCATCGCACGCACCACAATCAGTATCGTATGAACCACAGGTAGCGCTGAATGTACCACTATCACTCCACAATCCTTAGCAATCCTCCTCTGCAATCGCTCCATAATGCTTAGCAATCCTCCTCCGCAATCTTAATCCTTAGCAATCTTCCTCCACAATAATCTGTAATCCTCACCAATATTCATAAATCCTCAGCTATCCTCCTCTGCAATCCTCGGTAATCCTTCACAATTCTCAGCAATCCTCCTACTTAGTCTTCCTCCGCAATTCTCGGCAATCCTTCGAATGATCCTTCTATCCTTCTATCAATCCTTCGGTTGGTCATCTGCCCCCACCCAAATTATATTCTTTCACCAATTGTCTCCATATCTGTACATTTTTAGTGAATTGATTTCTTTGTATGTAGTTCACTATCCATGCATTTTTATACCTTAAAATCTTCATTAAAAATCTGTATGTGAATTTTTACCTTAATATTTGAGTGCTCATTTAATCACTTTAAAGTTATGAGAAATAAAAGTATAAACTACAAAAAAAAAAAAAAATCAAATTAATTAAATTAAAGCAGAATTATTTTATTTTAAAAACATTATGCTTATTTTGGCACATTACAATATCAGAAGAAAGCAGTTCATCACATGCAATATAACTCAAATCCATCAGTACATCGTTGATTGTACATATCTCTACAATGTGTGGACATCCCCACGTTTTTGCAGGCCAATCAAATGTATGAGTGTACCAACAAGTTCATTGCGGTCTTCGAGAAATATGTAGCCAGTGTTCTCAGCATATTCTGACTTTTTTATGTCGCTTGTTGCAGCAAATATGGTAGAGGACTGTGTCAGTATCGAGAAATCCAGCGTCATCTTGAGCACTATCACTGTCTACATGTTCATTTTCTCATCAATGCTGTCTTCATGGTCATCTTCACCTCTTATTCTGTATTCTATATTAAAATTACTTCTCCTTGTAGCAAGAGTTGTATGGTCATAAGTATTTAGAGCTAATGGCAGTTTATTTTGAAGTTCATAGATTTCACATGAAAGTCTTGTGAACCAACTCCACTGCAATCATTCCATCTTTAGCGCGAACTGTCTCATCATAAATGCTCGTGGAATCAGTACCCATCGATAAAACAAGAGGTATTGCTTTCAACAGTTGCTAGCTCCCAGTAGACGAATTCTTGCAGATCTCGGTGCTTTCCTTCAATATATCGCCTTGCCTTGCATAAAATGCACAGGATCAATGTTGTAATGCTTCATTGCGCGAAAAGGACTCTTTATACAGGTGGTTCTCTCACGCCAACGAGCATTTTGACTGTAGGTGAACACCCGATCGCAGAATCAACACCGACAACAATCTGGCAGCGATGATGCAAGTCGCAGCTCCAGGTTCGTAGAGGTCAAAAGCAGGCCTTCGTTTTCACAATTCGTCATCGTGGTATGATGAGAGAGTGCTCTCAAATCGATGTTCCGCTCGTGGTGTCAGAATGACAACTGCCATTTTGCTGTATAAATGCGGCTCTCTTTACAGTTAACTGCCTATCTTGTGTTCACAGAAAACCTACAATAAATTTTTTTTTTATGTAAAAAAAATTGGGATCACTCTGAGAAAATCCACACACTAGTTCGTCCCAGAAGAAAACACGCAGATACTATAACATATGTATATACACTGAAGGGCAAAAAAAAAAACTGGTACATCTGCCTAATATCGTTTAGGGCCTCCGCGAGCACGTAGAAGAGGGTATGCAGGAGGCATTTCACACCATGAATCCTGCAGAGCAGTCAACAAATCCATAAGAGTGCGAGGCGGTGGAAGTCTCTTCTGAACAGTACATTGCAAGACATCCGAGATATGATCAATAATGTTCATGTCTAGTGATTTAGGTGGCCAGTGGATTTATCTAAAGTCAGAAGAGTGTTCCTGGAGCCACTCGGTAGCAAGTCTCAACGTGTGGAGTGTCGCATTGTCCTGCTGGAATTGTCCACGTCCGTCGGAATGTACAATGGACATGAATGGGTGCAGTTGATCGGACAGGATGCTTACGTACCTGTCACCGGTCAGAGTCGTATCTAGACATATCAGGGGTCCCATTTCACACCAACTGCACACGCCCCATACCACGACAGAGTCTCCACCCGCTTGAACAGTCCCCTGTTGACATGTAGGGTCCATGAATCCATGAGGATGTCTCCATAACCATAACATCCATCCACCCTACACAATTGGAAACGAGGCAATGTGTTTCCAGCCATCAACAGTCCAATGGCGGTGTTGGCGGGCCCAGGCGAGGTGTAAAGCTTTGTGTCGTGCAGTCAACAACGGTACACGAGTGGGTCTTCTGATCCGAAAGCCCATATCAATGATGGTCCGTTGAGTAGTTCGCAAGATGACACTTTTTTATGCCCCAGCATTGAAATCTGCGCCAATTTGGGAAAGGGTTGCACGTCTGTCACGTTTAATGATTCTCGTCAGTCCTCGTTTGTCGCGTTCGTTCACGATCTTTTCCGGCCGCAGCGATGTCAAAGATTTGATGTTTTACCTGATTCCCGATATTCACGGTACACTCGTGAAATGGTCGTAGGCAAAAATCCAAATTATATCGCTAACCTCCCATCTCTCGTGCGCCGACTATAACACCACGTTCAAACTCACTTAAATTATGATAACCTGCCATTGTAGAAGCAGTAATCGATCTAGCATCTTTGCCAGATGCTTGTTGTCTTATATAGGCACTGCCAACCACATCGCATTACTCTGATTGGTTTCATACCTCTGTTATTAGCATACGCCCGCCTATATGTGTTTTTTTTAGATGTCTCTGGGACACCAAGGAGTTAAATTGGACATCCTACGGAGCTCCTTAAAGGACGAACTTGGGATATCCCAAATTCGTTCATAACATTTTTTTTTAGACATCAAGGAGGTAAATGGAGCACCCTAGAGAGCTCCTTGAAGAATGAATGGGAGATATCCCAAGTTCGTCCACTGATGATCTTTCTGTGACATCAAGAATGCAAATGGGCATCCTAGAAATCTCCTTAAAGGAAGGACTAAGTCTATACCAATTGGACATCCTTGGGAGCTCCTTTATGGGAGATTATGGGATCATCCAGTGCAGATATCCACAGGATACCCTAGGAATATTTTAGCTACGGATATCATCAAGGGATGGCCCTAGTATGTCCGGAGGACTTTGTATGTTCGTTGGGCAGTTCCATGTACAAGAACTGTGGTTACTGCATAATTCTCAAATTCATAATTTTTTATTTGTGACCACCCCCCCCCCTGCCCTTGTAAAATCCAGATTATTTTAAAATAGCTCTATGTCTCAGTTTACAATATGAGTGTATGGCAATTTCATGGTGGGCGAATCGACACTTCCCACCTCCAAAACCTTGTTTTTTGATTTTCATTAAATATGTCTCTGAAGGTCATTCTGGATATGAAAAATAGCACTCTTTAATCTATAGGACTATAGGTCAAAGAAGCGTAACGCCAACGCATCTAGGAAGCAATGTAGTCGACTGCTATTTACGTGTCGTGCGGATGATATTGGAAACAAGAAACCAGCTTGTTGTTGCCAACATATAAATTGAAGTTGGTTTGTTAACGTGGCGGTACTTACTCTCACACCTTTTCCTCTATGAATTTAACTGTTGAGATTTTCGTTGGTGTTTTGGCTGCTCGGCTGTGACCTGTGATTATAACCAAACTTTCCTCGCTCCAATGTGACTTCTGCTATTTGTGTAGCGTAGGAAGCTGTAAATTTAAATTTTTCTGGCAATCAGTCATTTTAGTTTGGGCGAGTATTCACGTGAAAAGAATTGTTGAATATGTGAAACTTCATTATGTGTGTACTTTTTTTCGAGAGTGCGACTACTGTACACATACATCTTTTTGGGTACGGTAGTTATATTTGTGTTCGTAAGGTGTGAACAGTTATCTATATGTGTGAATTTTTCATGTATTGAGATGATTGTTGTCATTATACAATCGTGGCCATAATAATTGTGTATAGCATTTAATAAACACTACACTGTAGAATATACACGAGTTAAACATTATGATAATAAATACGAGACACACTCACGCATAACAGTAAGGACTTTCGTAAATGCAGGGTCAATAACAAAAAGTGATAAACCTGGCATTACTTAGCTCTTTACTGTTGCTGTGTGCCGAACATTAGTTAGTCAAATATTCCAAATGTTCTGCTGCATTGCATTACTTTCATTAGTCTCTTGGTAACCGCAGAATATAATCTTTAATTTTACACATTCATTTACTCTACATTAATAAAAACAAAGTTGCAGCCAGTTGTAATGCAATGTCTTAAAGCAGTTACAGGGTGTGCACCCAGAGGGAAAACGGGGAACAGTCAGGGAATTTTCACATGGGTCACGGGAAATGTAAATAATTTGCTACTCTGCAAAAATTGTTAGTTGTGTGGATATAGGTTAACGTAATTACACTGCAGAGCAAAAAAAACTGGTATAGGCGTGCTTATGCAAATAACAGAGGTATGGAACCAATCAGAGTAACGCGATGCGGTCAGNCTGTCACGTTTAATGATTCTCGTCAGTCCTCGTTTGTCGCGTTCGTTCACGATCTTTTCCGGCCGCAGCGATGTCAAAGATTTGATGTTTTACCTGATTCCCGATATTCACGGTACACTCGTGAAATGGTCGTAGGCAAAAATCCAAATTATNAAGATTTGATGTTTTACCTGATTCCCGATATTCACGGTACACTCGTGAAATGGTCGTAGGCAAAAATCCAAATTATATCGCTAACCTCCCATCTCTCGTGCGCCGACTATAACACCACGTTCAAACTCACTTAAATTATGATAACCTGCCATTGTAGAAGCAGTAATCGATCTAGCATCTTTGCCAGATGCTTGTTGTCTTATATAGGCACTGCCAACCACATCGCATTACTCTGATTGGTTTCATACCTCTGTTATTAGCATACGCCCGCCTATATGTGTTTTTTTTAGATGTCTCTGGGACACCAAGGAGTTAAATTGGACATCCTACGGAGCTCCTTAAAGGACGAACTTGGGATATCCCAAATTCGTTCATAACATTTTTTTTNGTTAAATTGGACATCCTACGGAGCTCCTTAAAGGACGAACTTGGGATATCCCAAATTCGTTCATAACATTTTTTTTAGACATCAAGGAGGTAAATGGAGCACCCTAGAGAGCTCCTTGAAGAATGAATGGGAGATATCCCAAGTTCGTCCACTGAGGATCTTTCTGTGACATCAAGAATGCAAATGGGCATCCTAGAAATCTCCTTAAAGGAAGGACTAAGTCTATACCAATNGATCTTTCTGTGACATCAAGAATGCAAATGGGCATCCTAGAAATCTCCTTAAAGGAAGGACTAAGTCTATACCAATTGGACATCCTTGGGAGCTCCTTTATGGGAGATTATGGGATCATCCAGTGCAGATATCCACAGGATACCCTAGGAATATTTTAGCTACGGATATCATCAAGGGATGGCCCTAGTATGTCCGGAGGACTTTGTATGTTCGTTGGGCAGTTCCATGTACAAGAACTGTGGTTACTGCATAATTCTCAAATTCATAATTTTTTATTTGTGACCACCCCCCCCCCTGCCCTTGTAAAATCCAGATTATTTTAAAANATTCATAATTTTTTATTTGTGACCACCCCCCCCCCTGCCCTTGTAAAATCCAGATTATTTTAAAATAGCTCTATGTCTCAGTTTACAATATGAGTGTATGGCAATTTCATGGTGGGCGAATCGACACTTCCCACCTCCAAAACCTTGTTTTTTGATTTTCATTAAATATGTCTCTGAAGGTCATTCTGGATATGAAAAATAGCACTCTTTAATCTATAGGACTATAGGTCAAAGAAGCGTAACGCCAACGCATCTAGGAAGCAATGTAGTCGACTGCANCACTCTTTAATCTATAGGACTATAGGTCAAAGAAGCGTAACGCCAACGCATCTAGGAAGCAATGTAGTCGACTGCAATTTTCGTGTCGTGCGGATGATATTGGAAACAAGAAACCAGCTTGTTGTTGCCAACATATAAATTGAAGTTGGTTTGTTAACGTGGCGGTACTTACTCTCACACCTTTTTCTCTATGAATTTAACTGTTGAGATTTTCGTTGGTGTTTTGGCTACTCGGCTGTGACCTGTGATTATAACCAAACTTTTCTAGCTCCAATGTGACTTCTGCTATTTGTGTAGCGTAGGAAGCTGTAAATTTAAATTTTTCTGGCAATCAGTCATTTTAGTTTGGGCGAGTATTCACGTGAAAAGAATTGTTGAATATGTGAATCTTCATTATGTGTGTACTTTTTTTTCGAGAGAGCGACTACTGTACACATACATCTTTTTGGGTACGGTAGTTATAGTTGTGTTCGTAAGGTGTGAACAGTTATCTATATGTGTGAATTTTTCATGTATTGAGATGATTGTTGTCATTATACAATCGTGGCCATAATAATTGTGTATAGCATTTAATAAACACTACACTGTAGAATATACACGAGTTAAACATTATGATAATAAATACGAGACACACTCACGCATAACAGTAAGGACTTTCGTAAATGCAGGGTCAATAACAAAAAGTGATAAACCTGGCATTACTTAGCTCTTTACTGTTGCTGTGTGCCGAACATTAGTTAGTCAGATATTCCAAATGTTCTGCTGCATTGCATTACTTTCATTAGTCTCTTGGTAACCGCAGAATATAATCTTTAATTTTACACATTCATTTACTCTACATTAATAAAAACAAAGTTGCAGCCAGTTGTAATGCAATGTCTTAAAGCAGTTACAGGGTGTGCACCCAGAGGGAAAACGGGGAAAAGTCAGGGAGTTTTCACATGGGTCACGGGAAATGTAAATAATTTGCTACTCTGCAAAAATTGTTAGTTGTGTGGATATAGGGTAACGTAATTACACTGAAGAGCAAAAAAAACTGGTATAGGCGTGCGTATGCAAATAACAGAGGTATGGAACCAATCAGAGTAACGCGATGCGGTCAGCAGCTAGAGCTATGGCAGGTTATCAAGATTTAAGTGACTTTGAACGTGGTTTTATAGTCGGCGCACGAGAGATGGGACATAGCATCTCCAAGGTAGCAATAACATTTGGATGTTCCCGTATGACCATTTCACGAGTGTACCGTGAATATCGGGAATCCGGTAAAACATCGCTGCGGCCGGAAAAAAATCGTGAAAGAACGGGACAAACGATGACTGACGAGAATCATTAAACGTGACAGACGTGCAACCCTTTCTCAAATTGGCGCAGATTGGATTTGTGGACTGCCCTGCAGGATTCATGGTGTGAATTGCCTCCTTCATACCTTCAGACATTAGTCGAGTCCATACCATGTCGTCTTGCGGCACTTCTGTGTGCTCGGGGGGACCCTACACGATATTAGGCAGGTGTACCAGTTTTTTTGGCTCGTCAGTGTATAACCGCATGAAAGTTGAAATTTCAATTTTTAAGTTTATGAATTGGCAATAATATATTTTGTAAAGTCACATAGTTTCTGTACGTACAAAAAAATATTATTTTTGAATCAATAGCTTTATCGTGAGAAATATAGATGGACTGAATAAGCGGTTGCCCCTGCTTGCTTGTTTTGTTGCAGTGTAATTTAATTCTGCTTCACTGATAGCATATTTGTTTTGTCAGCAGTGGAGAAATATGGTATTGAAAGGTTTCGGTCCTGAAAAAAGGTCGGCGAAAATGGTAAGATTCTGCCTGGAAAACAGGGAAAAGTCAGGGTATTCCAAAATTGAGTTTCAGTGGACACACTGGACATTGTGACATGGCCTTTATTTTTAAATGCAACAAAAGTTTTATTGACTGACAAATATTAAAAAAAATAATTACACACATTAATTTAAATTATATCAAAGCAAGGAAAATTTTTTTTAGGAAAATTTGAAACATCATAGCAATATGTGATGGGTTGATTTCACTTGAAATGATCTTTAAATTAAAGTGTCATATGGTTTCTGCCGGCTAGCTGGAAGGTATTACAGTTCCGGAAAATTACGTTTCAGAACACTGCCTCATTCAAAATGTTAGGGCACCAGCTTATTTTATGTTGAGAAACGGACACTTAACCTCAGGGTCGAGGAACATTCGTGTAGTGTGGCCACCCAGTCAACCCCTGGTACTTACATCCACACGCAACCCAAGTTGTCTTGGGGGAGGGAACTAGCAATCGCTCTCGAACACACTAGCATCAATAAACTGGCCATTCCTAACCAGTGACGCTGAAACTGGTTATTCTGGTACACTGCATATAGCTGGAACTAAAGTAGGTGACAGCGGAGGTTACATTTTGATACGTTTATTCACCCTCCGTGGGTGGCTTACAAAACATTTGTTTGTGCACAATTTAACCAACAGTTGGGACAATTACAAGTTACAAGGGCATCTGCCCGTCAGTGAAACACAGACAAGACTCCTTAAAGAAGCGCGATTGCGATTTGACGGCAAAATTCCTCGCCTCAGGCATTCAACTAAGGGGCAGCTTATTTCATTTTTACCCCCACAATTTCCCTGATCTTCATAGTCCTACCCACTATTGCTTCGTAGGATGGACTGCGATTATCATGATGCTCCCATTAGATTTGTGTTCAGTGTGATTAATATTTAATATTGATTCTCACCATTTTCAGAGATTTTTTTTTAAACGCTGGTTTGGCCTAAATGTTATACTCTACTACGCAGTAGAAAATATCTGTTGCCAAGAAAAGTAAACCGTTTCTCATTTTATCATTTAGATTATAAACTAATTTGGTAGTTGATAAGAGTTCTCAGAAATTCCGCCAGTTTGGTCGGGATTGTGTAGATCTCCTTTATTACCCTCCCATTGGCTACAGTTTACCTACCTCGGAGGTAAAAAACCTCCACGGCACACCTTTTAGTTTCATAACTAACACTTATAGGAACCAAGAACATACTGTTTGGTTGTGCTTCCTGAGTGATGTGCAAATATGCCCTGAAAAAATTGCATTTCATTAGCAGCAGGGATATGTTTATACTTTCAGCAGGAATTGCAGTTCAGTATTGAAGCAAAAGTTTCTTTACATCCTGTCACAATTTTTGTCAGTAACTTCCCATTGAACTGCTCAAGTTCTTTACTGTACAAAGTGCACAGGCCATTGGCAGTCTTGCCAGTATCATTTCCTCCTCCGTTCATTCACACCGTCGGTTGTTGGAATTTTTTTTGAGCGTCGTATATATATTCTTGTGGTATTTTATATTAGCACAAACACTGGCTGTCATAAAGTTCAATCAAATTTGAAGTATGGTCAGAAAACTAATGTCTAAAATAAGATATTTCACACCAGACGATCTTCTTCACAGGCGTAGAATGAAAGCTGCACAAGGCATGTAACAACTTATATAAACTAGCCCCTGTAGCTGACGTACAAGGAGAAGTAATCAAGGGAGGGAAATGAGGGGAGAAAACAGGAGGGGAGCAGAGTGTGCCAAGGAGTAGGCCGCCTTAGAGGAGCAAATCCAAAAACGATGCGCGTCGCGGCGCAACCGTTGCAAGCATAACAATATTTTTTATCTGACAAAGAAAATGAAAGAAAAATAATTGTCATGTTTTAATACAAATTTTTTGCCAGCAGTAGAAATTTGAAAATTCCAGACTTATCATTAGCTCTCATCTTAAGGTCTAAATAATTGCCAGGGAAACAGTTAGTTTATAATGTAGGCTTTTATATGTGTTCTGACTTAACCTGCATCTTCTTTCAGGTGTGAATGAAGCCAAGTAGATAAAATGATTCGTCATGTCCCTTGCTTCTTAAGGCAAGCTTTTTCGCGTCTCACTGCCCAGGCTTGCAGCAAGAGTTCATCAGTCGTGTCAGCCTCCATTCAGTGTAGCGAACCAGCAGATAAGGGTGCGGAACACTCAACAGCAGCTACCAATGAGAAGCTGGGCAAGAGTAACGAATCAGGTGTAGAAGACTCCAATGCGCATGACCTTTTAACAAGGTACAGACAGGCGAGGAGCGGTATAGTTGCAGCTGCTTTCGCCTCGTTGAAGGAAGATGAAGAGAGTCCTGTACCAAGACCAAAGGGCAAGGGTCCTCAGTCTGTAAAGAAGAAAAAATCTTATGTGGATACCCAGATAGCGGAGGCAGATTCTGTTGAAGCGCTCCTAAAAGTTGCAGAGCTGCCTTCCATATCCCGCCACCGTGCGCTTCGCATCATCTCTGTGCTGTCCGAGTGGAGTGCTAGCGGTCGCGTCAAGCTGGCAGACTTTGAAGGTGATTGGTATTGTAATTACACTGTTCATATAAGTGTTTGTTCTTATGCTTAAAAATTAACTATAAATATTAGTCAGTATTTGATAGTACTTCATAACACTTGGTACTCCATGACCAGTATATTTCTTTTAATTAGCAAAAGATAACATGGTATTACGTATATGTGTTGTAGGGGACATGCGCTTCATCAAATTGTGCCATATCCTTGGTAAGAGCATGAATGGGTACCAGTCAGGAACCAGTGGTTTCGGGGATTTGTCGATGGTCCTGGGAGTCACTGGAGAAGACGAGGCTGCGAAGCTGGTCGCCAGTATCTCACTGCCACAGATGATCAAGGTAGAAAATCTATTCACCGCTGTCTTTTATATTTGTACTGGTATGTTTGTCGGAAATAATTAACCATTTCGTTGACTACTTAGCTATAAACTTAATTTATTTTCAGAAATGTTGTGTTTGTGTTTTTACATGAGTGTGTGTGTGTGCATGCGAGTCCTTTAAAATGGTCATTAAGAAATGTAACAGGGCGAGTTTTCAAATGTCACTGCATATTAAATATGGTAAATATAAACCATGTGCATTGCTCTTTTCTAGGAATCATTTTTGGCGTTAGTTTAAAACACAGCTAAACTTTTATTTTGTACTCGTGAATGGGGATCATAACTATAAGAAATAGTTAATCTATGGAAACTGATATGTATCATGCAAATACTCAAAAAAAAGAAAAACAGCTTTCTACGTATTTAATAAAGTGGTGTGGTTTGTGTTGTGGTGTGAGCAGGTGATGTCAACGCTGGCACAGAAGCGCAGGCGTTCGACGCCACTTCTTCGCTCCCTGGCATTCAACATTGGGCGCCAGGAGAAGCAGCTGGACATGAAGCAGTGTGCGGACCTGTTGTATGCAACATCGGTGCTGAACTTCCCCGACGACGTGCTGCTGGAGAAGGTGTGCTCCGACCTGTGCGAGTGTGTGCCGACCAACACAAATTCTGCGGTGGTTAGGTCTGTGGTCACCAGCCTGGGCCTCCTGCGCTACAAGCACACAGGTCAGCTCGCGCTCTCTTCGTGTCAGGAGGTGCAACTCTGAAACCTTCAAGTATTATTTGTACTAACTATACAATGTTTATACAGAAAGGGCACATAATATCGTAAAACACATGTGGTTGTATGAATAGCTGTGTGTGTAGATGATCATGTTACCCCTCCCACTCGTAGAATGCATATTTTACAGTCCTCTTGCTATCATGACTCTTTTTATCACTCACGTTCTCATAGGTTAGAATTTTCTTGTTCGGAAACACTGTCAAACTACCACACAATGTCATTAAATAAAACATTGTTAATTATTAATGACACATGTAAAAAAAATACCAAACCTAAATGCGCTGTAGGAAAAAAAAAAAGTTAGAATCTCACAGCTGCAATCCCTTTTATTAAGACCATCTCGTTTTCAAAACTCTTTTTTTTTCTCCTTGAAGAGGATTTGTGTGCTAATTGTAATAAATGTTACAGTGAAAATTTGTAAAAACAGTAAAATGGTTAACTTCACAGTATTTCTCAAGTTAAGAAGAGTAATGTAATGCTTTCAAATCGAAAGTGTCCTTAAAGTGGCCAGCTTGTGCAGTCTGTAAAAAATGTGATACGACACAATTAATGAACTGTGACAGCTGCAACTCTTTGTGTAAGCATGCAAATAGCAAAATAAACCACGCAGCCCCGGGCAGCAATGTGTTGGCACAACAGAATAAAGTAAAACTGTTGTATTGAGTCTGCTGTTTTTCTGATATAAAAGTTAACATAATTTTTTACCTGACCAATAAAGACAAAAGTAAATATATGAGTAATTTTATGTTGTTAATTTTTTATTGTTAATTTGCAGTCCTTTCTGAAAAATGGTGGTTTTGCTATAATGTTAATGTGGACATTGTTGCTTCTTATTTTAGTTGAAATTTGGTGGTTTGTTTATGGTGAGCAGTTATGCATGCTTCATGCACTACACATTAAATGTCATGACTTGTTTACACACTGTTTGAATTTAATTCTATTTGAATCCTACTGACATAAAGCTTCAGAGGTTGGTAGGTATGTAGGAGTAGAACTGGCAGGCAGTGTATTCAGATTTTGACACTTAACAATTTGTAATACCTTGATAAAGTAGGTAAAGGTTTCTGTTTGTCAGGGGAAAACACTGTAGATAAGGAACTAGTACACAGTACAGATTTTTCCAATTTGGTATGTTTGTCATTCAACCAACAACTTATGAAGGGTTTACCTCTTAGAGATTACTTAAATGCTTAAGGAAAGGTTTCAGAACTAGTACTAGGGATATAAATAGGTTTTAATCAAGGAGAGAGTTCACAACATTAATTTAAGGTTATAAGAATGTACTGTATTACAACTCTTATTATCATTTATCTGCGATTTCAGTATTGTAATCCTAAATAACAGCATTAGTTACATGAGTAAATTATTATTGCAGAGCAGTTTTTGTAGTGAACTTGCCACATATTAAGCTTCTAATGTATTCAGCAAACACATGATGTCTGTGAAGAATATGTACATTTATACTGTGAATTGATGACGCTACACAATCAATTTTGAGACAATTCAGTATAGAGAAACGTTTGCATGCAATTGTCAGCTGTTTTATGATGTGGTTCCAGTTTGATAGGTTAAGCTGCCACGGACGTGTCATGTTGAGTGGTGTGGCTGATGTTTCTTCGTGAAGACGGGAACCACGAATGCATATAGTGTGTATGAGGGTGTGGTTGTGGTGTTCCAGAGGTTCTGGACGTGCTGTTGGAGTGGGTGGCGGCCAACGCAGACAACTGCAGAGCCCAGGACCTGTCGTCTCTCGTCCTCACGCTAGCTTCTGTCAACCACACTCCTCTCAATGCAGATGCGTTGTACGACGTGAGTGCAGTGCATGACAGTAACAGTGGGTACACCATATAGTGAGGTTTTAACTAGAGTTGTCCCGATACTTAACCTTTTTTAAATGTATCTGTATCGGGAATGGTATCGGGCCGATACATTACTATCAGTAATAGACAATGAAATCAGGTTATTGCTTTCTTTAGCCACAAAAATTATGTGGTGTGGTACGTTTTACAATATTAATCAGCCCTGCCTTTTTTTTACGGAATTTTAAACCAACAAAAAGACCTGGATAAAGGCGAACATCACAGATTTTCCATCACGCTACTCATGACTTCCTTACATCTGTTTACAAATAAATGGCTGGAGTTCATAGATGTATATATCATGGACGCAAGTGGAACATTTTCATTTTGCTGTGCTCTGGGTGGCGATATTGCAAACTACAATCGATACCATTTCGAATATTTACGTTGACCACTTGCGGCTGCACTGAGAACTATTCTGTAACCGCCAATGTGTTCTCTAATCTTGCGCGTATATGTTTGAATTTTTTTTTTGTTGCCTGTTATTATTATTACCGTCTGGCATGAAAAACATAACTATGGCAAACTGAAATGTATGCTTTATACTTAAACAAACATATTGTGAGCTGTTTAAAAATATTTTAAAAATAACTTTCACTGTTGGAAATAAATATTGCAGCCTGTAACTGTTGTAAAGTATTTATCTTCCAGATGGCGAACTGCAATAAGATGCGCATAAAAACATAAATAAATCAGAGGAACAATACATTACTACAAATGAGCAAGTGAAATGACACAGAATTGAAAACCGGCGTATGAAATTACTGTGTGTATGGACTATTGGTAGAACTTATTAAGTTTGCATCTGTGGTCGTTAAATACTTGACGCTAGTGGACACGACTCTGCAAAAAATACTGAGCATCTGACTATCTGAGCATAATCCTGATTGTTTTTTGTTTATAGTATTTTTTTAACGCATGAAATGCATTTTTTGGTGTCCATGAATTGTTACATACTGCATTAAAATGTCTAGTGTGTGGAAATACTTTTCTAAAGACTTGACAGACGTAAGTAAAGCAAAATGCAACCAGTGTGGTAAATAAAGATAAAAGCTGTTTTACCACATCAAATTTAAACAAGCACCTGACACATTGTGACGCACAGCAAAAATGTTGAAAACTGCGAGCTTAGAAACAAGCAAGAGGGAAGGGCATTGGCATCTGAAAACATNACCAGTGTGGTAAATAAAGATAAAAGCTGTTTTACCACATCAAATTTAAACAAGCACCTGACACATTGTGACGCACGTTAAAAAATGTTGAAAACTGCGAGCTTAGAAACGAGCAAGAGGGAAGGGCATTNAAACATGGTATCGGAACAACTCTAGTTTTAACCATCTCAACTGTAAATAAAAATAAGTGAAATTTTTTTACGCAATTTATTAGGTCTCAAAAAAAGTATGCATAAAAAAACTTAGATATGAAAAAAATAGAATAATAGTTTATTTGAAAAGGCAGACCAAAAATTCATAATAAATAATCTCCACTGAAACGGTATAAGAATAGTGCTTTATTTCCCCCTACTCATCACTTGAAAAATTTGCAGTTTCCTTAAAGTTAGTTGGTTAATTAGTTACGTACACCCAACATGATTAAAATTTCACACTTCGGAATACCTTGTGAATTATTCAAATATTAATTTTGTAACAACTAATTTATATGAAAATCCAAAACAGAAATGAGATAAAAGCGTACAAACAGCATGGTTATAACATTGATGCTTACTGAATGTAGAAGCGGGTTCTTTGCTCCTCTGCTAGGTAAGAAACTTTGCTGAATGTGTAGTAACACTTCATAGCTAATGGGTTTAGAACAGAATTATTATTCAACAGTACTGTAAAAATGTGACTCCAGTAAAATTCTGATACAAGTGTAACAACGTAACACGCAAAATTATTAATGTGTAGAGACGTGGACATGTGTGTTACGTTTAGTTGAGGTAGAGCGACGCTCAGAACTGCATCGATATGTATGCAGGGACTAATATGAAATATTAGTGTGCATTGACAAGATTAAAATTGCCAAGTAAAAATCTCCAAATAAGTATATTTTGTATGTACTGTAGTAAAATTACTGAACTTAGTGTGAGTGTTTGTAGTCTGATGAGTTTTTATGCCCGGCTCATCCACACTGTGTGAGAGAAGAGAGACTTTTTGCTCACTATTGTACCGTTTACCGTATTATATGCAAGCTGCTTTCACTGGAACACTAGATCTTGCCGTGCAGATAACAAAGACATACACGAAAACACAAAAATGGTATTCATGAAAAACTGAGCTTCTGGAAGACCTGCTTAAGATCTACTTGTATGCTCATTGCATATTCTTCACTATGTGCAAAATTAACATTGCTGTGGGTTTAACTACTGTATTCATGCTTCAGACAAGTGAAATTGTAAAATTTTTTGGAAAAATAAGTATTTTACAAATTTGCTAGTTATTGCACTTATGAGCATTAAAAAGAAATTAAAGAGAAAAAAATTATTTCATAGTTCACAGATGTTTACCTAACAAAGGTGTTATTCAGAGCTAAGACATGGAACTATTTTGCCTCGATCAGTACCAACTGTACTGAGCGCATATCACCAAGTGTGCCCATTATAATATATGCAAGTACGGACAGTGGGGATTTTTCAAAGGTTGATTTCAGAAGTACACAAGAAACAGTGAACAGCTTATATCAGCTGTGAAGAGTGCTGTTAATCTATGTGGATGTGTGACGGCAAGTGAGTAGAAACGTAAATACGTATTGTTTAAAAAGGATTCGAATACGAGTGTTTGTTTGTTTAGGCAGTGGAGAAACATGTGACGCAGGATGCACTGCTTAACCCGGTGATGTGGCTCGAGTTAGTGTGGTCACTGTTCGTGCTGGACAGGGGATCTGCTCAGCTTGCCGAGAGTGTCCTGTCTTTACAATTCCTCAACAAGCTGGGTGATGTTAAAGGTAGGTTACATCACATGCTCTCGTTTGGGGTTCTGGTTGTTAGTAGTATACAGCGGCGCTGTTCAGTTAGCTTTCCCGTAGGGCCACTTAAAAATCACTGTGCTTGATGGGTCACATTCACTTGTTACAAAGACCTGGTTATTTTGTACATAGTTTATTTATGTAAAGTTTTATTACATGAAATATTATGTAATAGTATTTAAAAGTGTATTTTTAAAAAAATTCTTATAAAATATTTTGTTTATGGGCTAATCTGGCAGTATTTGGCTGCTAAACGCTGTTGACAGTATTGTGAGCACTTTTTAAATCAACCCTTGAAATAAAATTAATACCCATTACTACATATATACTACAGCACACACTGACATGCAGATTCTCGGTTAATTTAACAACTAATTATGTAAAAAGACAGGAATTCATGTACTCACAGTGTATTACTTGTCAATAGGCGCACACACTCAAAGGGCGACACATTTTCCACGCTGTTGCGCAATCGCAACGTTTTGCTGGCTAGGCCAGCTTCATCAGGCGGCGAGTTGTGGGACACTGCAGTATGGTGGAAGGGTGCTGACCATTAGGTGTACTATCAACAGTGCAGTATGGTGGAAGGGTGTTGTTGATAGTACACCTAATGTTCAGCACCCAGCGTCCTTCCACCACACTGTAGTGTCCTACAATCGCTGCCTGATGAATCTGGCCTAGCCAGCAAAATGTTGCAATCAGGCATCTGCGTGGAAAATGTGCCGTGGTTCTTTGCGTGTGTGTGTGTGTGTGTGTGTGTGCGCACGTGCACCTTGGCAACAAATTATGGCCTGGTTCTTTGCGTGTGTGTGCATGCATGTGTGTGCGCGCGGGCACCTTGGCAACAAATTAATAAAAGTAGTTCTAAAACTTAACGTTCTGCCAGAGCTAAGTTTAAACGTATGGCTCCTGAAGTCAGCATTTCGTGTTTTACACATGTAAGAGCATGCATTTGTGTTTCTTTTCCGTCTGAAGAGTTTCCATTGTCAATAGTTTGGGGCTTTGTATTCTTGTTTCATCTGCCAGCCTGAACTTGCATAACACAGTGCGCATTTTCAGCCATGTACTGATGGTGCAGTTAGCATTGCACAGGCAGCAGTGTACAGTCTGTTCAGACAACTGCACTCTTCATTTTGCAGTGCGTGCGTATGGAACAGATGGATGTTGTTTTATGTGAGGAGGTGACTCTTTAACAGAGAGCTTGCCCATGTGGTGTGGTTTGTGCCGATCCCGAAGACTTGCTCACTGCAGTGCGCACATTATTATTTTCATTTGCCTTCAGGATTCAGTCTTTGAGTTGTAAATGTACATTAGGAAAATAAAATTCTCTTGACTATATAGTGAAAGGAAAGATGATTAAAACGACATGTTGTGGTAACAAAATTGCAATGTTTTGTTTTATTTATTCGAATTCTGTGATTTCAGGGGAAGTGCAAGAAATTGGAACTGCTTCGAAGCTGAAACTTTTAAACATCAATGCATGTGCGCAGTTGAAACTACACGAGTACAGTGGTAAGATTCCTTTTGCAGCTGTGTCACCATTTACATTGCATTTACATTGAATGTGTTTAGTATCAAACAATTACTTGGTCTTAAACTATTAGTTTTTTTTTTTTTGTGAACATCATTCACCCAATAAAATCTAAGAAAAAACACACACATAAAAGAGAATTCAAAATGACAGTAAAACCTCCATATAACAGAACTGAAGGGATCAGAATATTGTTTTTTTTTTGTGAGCAGTATGTTGTATGCAGGTTCCCTAAAATAATCAGTTAATCGATGGTAACTTAAATTTTGTCACAGATCATACTTAAGAGATTACCTATGTACCAAAATAAATAGCATTTCATCAGACCTTACATGAAGGAATAAAATAAATGCGCTCTTCTTCAGAGTGTGTATCAATAACATTATAGAAATGTAATAACTGGTTCGCTCATATAAAACGCCCAACTGCGTTAATACCAGACAGAGCACTTAAAACTGCAACATATACATTTTTAAAGCCAATCCCACAGTGCCAATATTTAAAATAGATTCTAAACAATTACAACAGTGTACTTCATACAGTTAATAAGTAAATATACTTTCTAAAAATTAGACAAGTAAAGTATTTCAACAAGCGGCTGGTACCCTGTGCTGCTGCTACTTTGCTGCTTCTCGTTAGTTAACTTCCCCTTCAGCCAGCAACAGTATTTTATTACAAAAGAAACAAGGACTCTCCTGCTATTATCTTGCACATGAGTCAGTTTTTTTTTAGCTACCAAAGATAAAATAACATACAGTGAACATATATAAAAGGACAGGAATTAAAGAACTCACAGTCTAGTACTTGTTGACAAGCGCACTTCTAAGAAGTATCCAGGGAAATCTTGTGCACGACTGGCAATAATGTTAGTTTCATGCATATTGCATTTCGGTAAAATTTTCTGGAACATTAACCTTGGAACACAGGTACATACGGTATAAGGAGGCCACTTTCTGACAGTCAGTGAGTGGCAACTTAATGTTTACGAAACAAACAAAGTGCCATTTACAAAATCCTGTATCAGCTGATGCACGAACGAACAAAAGTTAAAATTACATTGGCTATTCTGAGTGCACTGCCAATGCACATCACAAAAGCAGAAAATACGCGGGTAAGAAAGAGTTCTTACATTTATTAATGCATTTTATTTTACAAGGACACAAAACAATGGTTGTTAATGTTAAAAACTAAACTTCGTGATAATGTAGTTATGTATAGGTGTTCAAAATGAAATGTACAATAGAACGATACGACGCGGAAAAGTTTTCTGAAGTTGTGCTAACTTCAGAAAGTTTTTTCACGTCGTATCATCCCTCTCCAACCTCGCTTTCAACACGTCCTTGATATTAATTCGAAAAGCATATAGAAATATTGCATAATATTGTTGAATTATTTTTCTATTAATTTGACGAAACGACACGAATTTGAAATATATTTCCAGCCCGTAATCTAAGAACAATCAACTTAAAATAATACGCTATCTGTTATCCTAAAACAGCGGCTCGAACTTCGCCGTGACGCGCTGTGCGCGCGATCTCTCGGATATTATGCGAGGTATTACCAGCCAGAAATGAACCTCTTTTTTGCGCGATATATAACGAATTTACAAACAAATGTCAATAGTTATATTTTTCCACGAGCTCTGCATAATTTTTAAAGTAACATATATTTCATGTAAAATGATTTGGAGTAAAAGTCATTTATATTCGGCCGGTAATCGTTCGTCTACGTAAATTATACGCCATATTGTTCTCATGAAACCTATCTCCTTGTTTGTAGAAAGTGAGACGCGTGAATAGTTTTTAAGCAATTCTAATGTTATTCCACGTCACATATTTCCAACTCGAATATATTAGCTATAACGCCCAAAGTGTGATAATAGATACAACAGACCGTCTCGCAAATGTTAACCCAAATTCACTATCTCGGACAAATTAAAAAAGAGTTAGCAAATATTTAATTATTTGCAACATTTTATATTTTTACTTGTATAACCTACTTATTTTTTTAGACAGATGTCAGTCTTAAAGTATCTTAAAATTTGTTTAGCATAACAGTACAATGGCAAGTGGATTAGCTGACAGCGTGTTGATAAAAAATACAGCCCCGACTTGACGGACCAGCTGATGGCAGAAGGATACATAGTCACATGTAGTCAGACGTAAACAGTGGCGCTACTTTCGCAGACCTGTCAGAAAACGGCCTTCTTATACAGTATGGACTATAACCACAAATGTAACACAACTCGCCGCCTGAGAAATTTCGCGACCGTGCAACCATGTGGAAAGTGTGTGTGTGTGGGTGGGCACGTGTGTGCGGCATGTGCTCATTGACTTTGTAAATTTGCATAATTTTTATTAAAATATGGGAATTATACTTTTTCATATTTAAAAAAAGAATTAGGTTTTATTGCAATTGTTTTGTTTTTGTGATTTAGTTAGCTTTAAAATATTTCTTTGGTTTATGGTGATTTGTACTGTGACCCCAATCAAACCATTCATTTGTAGCATAGCCTTTTTTGAAGCCGATTGCATTTTTTTTTGTGTAATTCTTATACAATAATATTTAATCTTCGTAAAATGTAATTAGTTGAATGTTCATTCTATTTTATAATTTAGTCCGCGTAAATTTGTAATATGAATTAAAATAATGGGGTATGAGTTTTGTGTGTGTGGTACACTGAAGAATGATTTACAAGTATTAAAAATTTAATTTTTAAAAATAATTTTTTTTTAGTTTGTAGTTATTGAACCAATTTAAATGTGTGTTTTCACTGCAGACCTGAATTGTACAGTTAATAAAAGTAGGAAATTGTGATCCATTGGGTTGAATATTTCAAAAAGGTCAGACCAAACTGCAATCAAGTGGCCACATGGTGTAACTTCTCTTCAAGTGGACAAATATAACAAGGTTTTTAGGGAATAGTCTTTTTCAGTTTCAATGTTATTAAGTAACCACAATGTCTTAGCTATTCCCATTATGTGTAAATGTAAGGTACTTACTTGTGTGAGCCTGTTTGTATGTTTTGACTTTGAAACCAGGTCCTCATTGTCCAAGATTATTGTTTTATCACTTGCTGAATATTAATGTTCGTGGATCACAGAAACTGTTAATGTTTCATGAAGGTCCGCTGCTGGCTGAAGATTCAGATGTTCGCAGAGTGCCGTTAACAAGGTCGCAAGAAAAGTCATTGCTGGTGACGGCGGTATTTGACTCTCTGTCAAACCTTCTTTCATCCAGGACGTATCTACGCAGAGACATTGACACTGGAATGGGTTTCCTGCTAGGTATGGCTGCTTATGTCATAATGCAATATGATGTAACTTTTTTGATGTTTGAACAATATAAGAGGTTATATTGTTGATATTTGTTGAAAACATTACTTTCAAAGCTGCATTTACTTAACTGTTCTTCCTCTGAATGTAGATAAAGAAGCAGATTACATTTTGATGTGTTTTAAACATCCCATAGCTCTGTCTCGTAACACACTGTCACTATCATAATTGTACTCGTTAACACATTTGCTGCTGGTGATAAGTATGAGTGTCAGTCAGCATGCATACATTATCACCTGAACTCTGTGCTGCTGACTCATATAAGCATTTTTGCATTTAGCACCCTCTGGTCTTGCGAAATAGCTAGAATTCAGTACTAAGTAATTTAGGAACATCAACTTCTAGATGTATAAATAGGATTTCAGCTGTTAGCTACAGAAGCGAATGTGTTGTGCTCTTAGTTGAACATTAGAGCATTCAAAATAAAAATTATTCTATTGCAAGACTGACTTTGTTGTACAAAAGTATCAAAAACATAAAATGGTAAACTATTAGTTAGGCCACACATTTTACAAAATTTGTCAACTTAAATTTTTTAGTTTGTAAAATAAATTGGAGCATGCTCGCCACTGCCACTAGTCCCTAAATGGTTTTTCAGCACTTAGCTTCTAAAGTTAAAACAATGTGCAAGTCGTAATGGAGTTAAAATGGGTTGCGGTTTTCCCAGATGGCGAGTGCTTGCTTGATGCAAACTGCAATCCACTGCCAGTTGAAGAAGCAGATGCCTCATCTTCAAGTAAAAATTCTCAGAATAAGAAAACAACCAGGTATGTTTAATGTGTAATGAATTCTGCAATTTCATGTGTTTTGAAATGGAAATACTTTGAATCTAGACACATAAGTTGACTTGCATAGAAAAATAATATGCATGTCTCGGACACCATTATTGGACAGGTCACATTTTCCTGGCAAACAAACAAGAGTATCTCGATGCTGCATGCAATACCACGTTATCGCCAATTCAGAATCAGCAAATACTGTATAATAATTTTATTTTTTCATTGTAGCCATTCCACAGTGTAAATAATTGTATTATAATTACTTAACCTGTGGAATGGCTACAATGCGTTGCATACATGGTGTTGCATTTGCACCATCTGTATGGGCGCACACAACATTGTATCGTGCTTGATGTGCAGTCGAACACTGTTCCTGAACCTTTGTCAGACGTCTAACAACTGCAATTGCGACTATGTTCCCTAGTCATCAAGATGGTTTTGCACAGTTAGAAACATTATTTTGTTAAATACCCCAGGTATTTATATTGTTATTATCTCCAATAAATGTAATGTTAAGTAAAAATTGCTGTTTGAACACTAAAACTGGAACCAGACAGAACCTAACTCAACATATCTATAATAACTTAAACTTGCAAATTCCGGGAAAATTGCAAAATTCGAAATACCACTGGTACCTACGATTTTGGATAAAGGATTGTGCACCTGTACTTAAAAATGAGGGGTGGTATCTATTTTTAGATATGCACTGCTTGGAGTAGTGTTGAACACAATGCCAAGCAATTAATTTTTCTTAAGTTTTTCTCAATTTTAAACATTTTTTTTGTTTTGGGAATTTTTTATGGTTCCTCAAAAAAGGGTTTTTTTTAGAGAGATGGTCTTATATTCCTAATAAATGGGGTTGCAACAGTGAGCTTCTACTGAATGTTAGTTGTAAATTAGTATGTACACAGCTTTAGGCATTTAGTCACTGCTGTTACTGTAGTTAGTCAAGTATACTCCCCACATTGACAGCTTTGAAAACTTCTGGGTGAATAACACTTTGCTTGTAACCCCTGCAGTCTGTTCTCCACATAGTTTAGAGTAAGGGAACAGGCGGGCAGCAGTGGAGATGTGCCAAGGAACAAATACCACAGCAGCTGGAACAGTTCCTGACCCCACATGGGACTTCCAGCTCTCGTAGGCACTGGGTGAGGTGGCGCAGTAGTAACACAGTGGACTCGTTTCGGAGGATCCGGGTTTGATTCCTGGTGTGTCTATCGTGAAATCACCCCAGGCAAATGCTGGGATGGTTACTTCATATAGACCACTGCCAATTTCTTCCTGTTTGTGCTTCTCTGAGGAACTTGCTCCTTCTCTAACGACCTACGTATTTACGAGATAAGACGTACCTATCTACCTCTCTAGGGCCCAGGAAACGGCAGGGCAGTCCATCTGGAGAGACCCACCATTAGTTGTGTACTGGGAGAGAATGGGATTTCCGACCCTGACCGCAGCATACCTGGGGGCCAACTGTTGCCACCCCCAGCTGAATCACCAGGAAGTTCCAATCTTCCTCTGCCAACCACCAGATGACACTCTCTCATAGTTAGAATGAATGTTTATCCCGATAAACTGTACAGGTGAAGTGATGTGGTGTGCAGGATCGGCATCATGTCGCTTGGCTATCGTGACCTGTGCCGTGGGACGCTAAACGAACCCAGCGGCGTGGCGGCGCTCGGTGTTCAGCTGTTGCAGAAGAAAGGCTATAAAGTGCTCACCGTCCCACACACCGACTTCAGTCCTCATGACAAGCTGGTTCGCAGGGTCCAGTACTTGGAACAACAGTTGAAGAATGTAGTTCGCAGTAGCTAGTAGCGAGTAGTGAACAAATACGAGGAAGGAGTAAGTCTTTGAGGAGTTAATTTCATGTTTGTTTGTGTAATTGGTGTATTGAAGTTTAAAGTATACATTTCTGTGTAGAGACAATAGCTTTTTATTCTTATTCACTGCCACATTTTGTTAGTTGTGAAAACTGTTCTGTGAATATAATGATTCAGTTAGAAAGTTAGATATATATTTTTTTCCTAATAAATTAACAATTGTACGTAAATGATAATAGTATGCTGTACCACATAGATTATTATTTTATGCAAGCCAATGCGGTACTGCTTGTGAGTCCCTAAATCTGTGTTAATTGAGCATTATTCTGCTTTGTTGGTTGTCAGAAGTTTAGTAATTTATTTCATGTTGTTGATCAACCAGTTCATTTTTTCCATCTTGTGTGTTTTTACCATGTTTTGTTGACTTTTTTTTAATCACAGGACACAATTGCAAGAACGAGGGTATTTCAAGACACTGAAGACTCATTCATCGAAAAAAGCTGAGCACTTAAAAGCTCTCCACATGATGTTACAGAGCACGAAACTTGTGCTTGTGAGTTTGATCGTGACCTACGTTACGTTACCCCTCGTCACTGCTCTAGAACATCTTTCAGCTGCTTCTGTATTGCACAGATAATATTTATTGCTGTACGTGGTTCACATTAAATAAGAGTAATCTTTTTTGTTGTGTTTCTTGTAATTATTAATTGTTTTGAAGTTGCTTCCAATGTATTGATGTTTTAGAACTGTATTAAAGCTGTTGGCTGTGAGAAATAATAGATATATTGTAAGGTTGCTATGCAAGTTGATTTGGAAGTGTCCGCTTGTGTCTCCTCCTGTGCAGAGTGGGATGGGAAATTTGTTTTTCATCTCACTTCATCTTGTGAATGAAAGTGAATTATATGAATTGCACCACATTTATCAGAAATCAAACTACAATCTGCCAGACCAAAAATAAACTGCAAACTGAGAACAGTAATTTATAGTTAACATGTTAAAGAATATAGTTGCACTATTAACTTGCTTTTCTCCATGTTCTAAGAATAAGATTTTTGTGATCTTTTATTTGGAAAAATTTACTTGGTGTTGGTGAAATGCTTTGCAAATTTCAAGACCTCACATGACTCGCGAGGTATTGGAGATTTAAATGGAGACATGAGATATCAGGTTGTGTTGAATACTAAAGTGTAAAAATTAGGGATTGGTCGAATAACAAAAAACTATCGGTTCCGGTACAGATTCTACAGTTTTAGGTTCTATTTTGAATACTTGCCTTTTGCTTGCAACTTTATTGAACCTATGCAGATAAAATTCATTAAATGTTTTATTTAACCTACGGAAGAATTGAACAATAACAAAGTGTGAAGATAAGATTGAGTGTATACAGATAAACTTTTATTAAATTTATTTAAGGTTAGTAAATATGTAACAAATTATTCTTTTTTTTTTACATCAATATGTGGTGATTGCGATATGTTTGGAAAATACTTAACTCGTGGCGCTAAAAGCCAAAAATTGTGGCTCGCTGTACGATAAAGGTAACCTACTGTCGTTAATGACCTGCTGGCTTTTTTTGTCTTGCTGGAATACGACACCTCTCAAAAAAAACGTCGCTTCTTCCCTTCCCTCCCCCCCCATATCATTTTGNTTTAAAGTGTTCTGCATTTATTGTGTTGAGGGTTGCATCACTATAAGGAGATCCACTTTACTTCTACCTTAACTTGCTTTTCTCCATGTTCTAAGAATAAGATTTTTGTGATCTTTTATTTGGAAAAATTTACTTGGTGTTGGTGAAATGCTTTGCAAATTTCAAGACCTCACATGACTCGCGAGGTATTGGAGATTTAAATGGAGACATGAGATATCAGGTTGTGTTGAATACTAAAGTGTAAAAATTAGGGATTGGTCGAATAACAAAAAACTATCGGTTCCGGTACAGATTCTACAGTTTTAGGTTCTATTTTGAATACTTGCCTTTTGCTTGCAACTTTATTGAACCTATGCAGATAAAATTCATTAAATGTTTTATTTAACCTACGGAAGAATTGAACAATAACAAAGTGTGAAGATAAGATTGAGTGTATACAGATAAACTTTTATTAAATTTATTTAAGGTTAGTAAATATGTAACAAATTATTCTTTTTTTTTTACATCAATATGTGGTGATTGCGATATGTTTGGAAAATACTTAACTCGCGGCGCTAAAAGCCAAAAATTGTGGCTCGCTGTACGATAAAGGTAACCTACTGTCGTTAATGACCTGCTGGCTTTTTTTGTCTTGCTGGAATACGACACCTCTAAAAAAAAACGTCGCTTCTTCCCTTCCCTCCCCCCCATATCATTTTGGTTATCCTCTGCCTTACACAGAAACAAAGAATGTATCGATCGATCGGCTAACAGTGTTGCTTACGGGGGAGGGCTGAGTGATGAAGGGAGAGAAGTTATGATGTAAGAGCGAGAGATGAGAGACTGTTGCGCTACACTTCCCTCTAAACATCACCAAACAGTTTACGACTACCACTCCTTAATCTTTTTTTCGTGTATAGCACTCACCGCAGAAATTTTTTCCTTTAATTTGGGAGAAATGGGCACGCTGTACACGAGTAAATACCGTAGTTATTTTTGTAACTACAGAGTTTTGCCCTAACTAGATTAATTTATAATGTTTCGAACTAGGTATAATCATCCTCTCAAAATCTTTGTAAATTTATTGCTGTGTAGAAACAAGAACCGAGTAGTTGTTGTTAACCTAAAACCGGTTCAGAGTCAAACAAGAACCGGTGTAAATTGGAACCTAAGAGCCGAACCAACCCATCCCTAGTAAAACTGTTTGCAGTCAAGTTTCGAGTACAAACTTTTAATACTATTGGATAATGTTTACTTTTAGACTGAGAAAATGTCTCTATACTGTGCAACACTTGTGATTTTTAGCTTGCTGGTGTTTACATTAAGTTTTCATGGTATTCCAGTGCTTGTTGAACTGAAATTATTTATGTTGTTGAATTTAATAGATTTTATGAGAAATTACTTGGAAACTGTTTTTAGTGTAAAGTTTTGCAAAAGATTCTGTTACTACCTTTACTAAATTTAATTTTTAAAGCTAATTTTCTTCTACTCCACATTGTAGGGGAATATAGTGTGTAGAGAATGCATGATTAAAGTAATTTTTTGCATTATTTTTTTTTATTTTTTGATCGCCAGAATGGAAGGGCGGGGGAAAGTGTAGATCCCAGAGAAAACTAGCCTACTAGCGGCATCGTCCAGCACAATTCCTAAGTGCAAAAATCTGGGAGTGACCCCGCCAGGAATTGAACCTGGTTCTCCTTGGTAGGAGATGAGTAGTCTAACTATTACACCACGGCCCCAAAACCTGGGAAAAGAATGTGTGTGTAAGGAATATTATTTTTAATAAGCAAGCTGTGACACAGGGAAGAGCAGTTGTGTTATAACTTGCCTACAGATGCACTGACGTTTTCAGGCTTAATTTTCATGTGTACACTTTAATTAAAATGTTAATACACGAGGATGCATAAGAACTGTTTTTGTGTGTTGAAAAACATAAACAAATTCTGTAAAATGAACTGCAGACGGAAGTGCGTGCCTGTAGATACTGCTATAGCCATAACATTCCACCAGGGTGCAAAAAACGACTTCAAGTCTCGTGTATCCTCCGAACACTTATTTTTGACTGTAATTTAAAGGAGAAAATGTGCTGGTCATACGTGGGTAAATACGGTACATCCCACAAAGCAGCGCACCTCCACTTATTGTAACAAAAACGTAAACTTTGTGTAACGTGCCACTATGGATACATACTAGCTTGCAGTTTTAGCCAGTGCGTAGAACTTCCATACTAAAATTAAATAAACAAATAATTGTCTGTACACTGGGCCATGATCATGGCTCCATTTATCCGGCACACTAATGGTCCCGTAGCAAAACACGTAAAGTTAGCTGGCATGCATGCGCACAGCTGGTGCGAAGGTCGTGACATGCTCTTCAAGGGCAACTGCGACAGGTTGCGGGAGAGAAGCGAGGCGCGTTGCAGCGAAAATGTGCGGTGCTGGAGCACTGTCATTATTGGTGTAATATGTTTTATTGATATCTATTTAATGCTGGTTTTCACTGCTCAAAAATCCAAAGTGAAAGCCAAAAAAGAAAAACTAGTCATCGATTAATAAAAGCACAAAATCAAAATCTAAAACTGTATATAAACTTATATACCTATAAGTAGAGACCTAAAAAAGTAGGTGTTATTTTTGTTTAAATGTGTAATTTTTTTTTTAAGTAGGGATAATTTTTGCCAAAAAGCAGTTTCCTTGCTACAAAAATGCAGGTTCTGCATGAGAATTGCTCCAATTTTTCAAGTCCTCTTTTAAAAAAAAAAAAAAACAATTTGAGAAATTTCATTTTATTCATAAAATTTGAAATTGGCAGTGCTATTTCTATTGAAAAGCAGTGCTTTTTATCAATTATTTCTTGAGAAATGTACAGTTACGTTTTGTAAGATAAAAAAAATAGTTTCCTTTATCAACAGAAAAAAATTGAAAAAATATTTCACTTTTTCTTACTTAATATTTTGTATTCTGCCTGACACCTGGAACAACGGTCACAATGCACTGGCAAGGGCATAGTGTTTCGTGTCGAAACTAATGTGAACAATTTATACACAATTATAAAAGTGCCTTGTACAAACAAAAATCTTAAAGAAATCTACCTTTATGTTTTTGAACTATTTAAACTTTCAACGACAGATTTTTTCATTAGACCTGCTGACAAAACTATTGTTTGTTGAAAAGTGTCATATTTTGCCATACATACATATACATATATATATATATACACATACATATACATACATATATATACATACATACATAAGACAACAAGCGTCTGGCAAAGTTGCTAGATCGGTTACTGCTGCAACAATGGCGGGCTATGAAGATTTAAGTGGGTTTGAACGTGGTGTTATAGTCGGCGCACGAGAGATGGGACATAGCATCTCAGAGGTAGCGATAAAATTTGGATTTTCGCATATGACCATTTCATGAGTGTACTGTGAATATCGGGAATCTGTTAAAACGTCAAATCTTCGACACCGCAGCAGCTGGAAAAAGATTGTGAACGAACGTGACAAACAACGACTGACGAGAATCATTAAACGTGACAGATGTGCAACCTTTTCTCAAATTGGCGCAGATTTAAATGCTGGGGCATCAACAAGTGCCAGCGTGCGAACTATTCAACGGGCCATCATTGATATGGGCTTTCGGAGCAGAAGGACCACTCGTGTACCGTTGTTGACTGCGCGACACAAAGCTTTACGCCTCGCCTGGGCCCGCCAACACCGCTTTTTGACTCTTGATGACTGGGAACACGTCGCCTGGTCTGACGAGTCTCGTTTCCTATTGTATCGGGCGGATGGACAAGTACGGGTATGGAGACATCCTCATGAATCCATGGACTCTACATGTCAACAGGGAACTGTTCAAGCTGGTGGAGGCTCTGTCATGATATGGGGCGTATGCAGTTGGCGTGAAATTGGACCCCTGATACATCTAGATACGACTCTGACAGGTGACAGATACGTAAGCATCCTGTCCGATCACCTGCACCCATTCATGTCCATTGTGCATTCCGACGGACGTGGACAATTCCAGCAGGACAATGGGACACCCCACACGTCGAGAGTTGCTACCGAGTGGCTCCAGGAACACACTTCTGAGTTTAGAAACGTCCATTGGCCACCTAAATCACCAGACATGAACATTATTGAGCATATCTGGGATGCCTTACAACGTGCTGTTCAGAAGAGATCTTCACCGCCTCGCACTTCCCATGGATTTGTGGACTGCCCTGTGGGATTCATGGTGTGAATTGCCTCCTGTATACCTTCAGACATTAGTTGAATCCATGCCATGTCGTTTTGCGACACTCCTGTGTTCTCACGGGGCCCCGACACGATATTAGGCAGGTGTACCAGGGTTTTGGCTTTTCAGCGTGCGTGTGTGTGTGTGTGTGTGTCTATATATATATATATATATATATATGCAGCTGCTTGGTACACTTGAGCGATGATGGGTGCTAGGGTTGATTAGTAATAGCTGAGTTTTCCTTGTGTCATAGAAGATGGTATGGCTGGCACATTGAGTGGTCTGGTATAAGTCGGTAATGCTAGTTTTGGCAGATGGTAGGAATGATTGTGACATGGGCTGGCTTGGTAAGTAAGGCTGCTTGGGTAGATGTTATGGTGTCTAACGTTCTCTTAGGCTATATGGGACTTTAATTATAATTCTGCTTGCTTCGGCTCTTCCTTTGTAAGTGTGGGGTGGATCTCGTAAATGTTACCCGAAGTTCCGATTGGCTGCAGTCCGAGTGAGGTGTGCTTCTGATGTCAGGAAATTTCAAAATTTATTAAGTGGATGAAATAAAGATAGGCATGTAGGAAATATGTGAGCTTAGGATTAGTATGATTTTTATCTGGACCATGATAGTTTAGTTATGTTAGGATGGGTTAGGTTTTTTTTGTAGGTTATCTTATTTTGACAGATTGTAGGAATGTTGTGTGTTATAGGGTGACCTGGAATGTATAATTGCTTGCGTAGGTTTTATGACGTATTAATACAGGCGAGTTTTTCATTGAGTTAGAGATAATGTTGTGGTTAGTCTGTATAACTGAGTTTTTCTTAAGTTACGGTGGACTGTATGGCTGTTTGGTATGTGGGGAGACATGCAAGGATATGCTGGTTTAGTGTAGGTTTTTTTTTATTTGGACTGTGGTAGGTTAACTGTTTTTTTTCTAGACAGTTTTATGATTTTCTCTATTAGGTAATGTTAGGTCGGGTTTGATTTTTTCTGGGCTGTGTTATGTCAATTTTATTAGAGTATGCTTAAGGGATGGTGTATGCCGATAGGACAGAAAGAGTATGGGAATACATTTGAAAATTTTTATACGATTGTTTAAGTGTTACACAAGTGAGAAAATATTCTATGTCCTATATTAGTGGGAAAAATACATATAATGTCTGGAATGTAACCTCCTGAAAGACGAAGTTCCACATATGGTTGAAGACCTTCCGCTGCAGACTAGGAGGATCCTGTGGTATCAGCATGGTGGTTGTCCAGCGCATAGTGCAAGACGTACTACAACTTTTCTTCACCGATTGTTTCAAAATCGTTTGATTGGATGAAGGGGACTTGTACGTTTGCCTGCCCGTTCACAAGACCTTTAGGCTTTTTTTCTGTGGGAAACCCTAAAAGACACTGTCTACACCGACTACACCAGAATATGTGAAGCAACGTATCGCAGCTGCCTGTTCTGAAATTTCTGCAGAAATCCCACAGCATGTGCAGCATTCTTTAGATGACGGACTCGAAGCTCGTATTGTAGCTGGTGGTCTTCACTTTGAACACAACCTGTGGACAGTTTTCTCTTTCTTCTTCAGGATTCTCGGAATTTGTCTATTCACTTTTGTATTTCTTAAGAGAGTGCTGATACAGGTTACAGTAAAATCACATGTGTGTACAAAATTTAACATGCATTTTCTTGTGCATTCAGAAGAAAATCATACACTAAAACAGAAAACTTAATATATGAGCATCATAGCCTAGTAACTAAACAGTGAAATTGAGGAGACAACTGCAGGTATTTAAAATTGTCATGTTATGACAGCACGTAAGCTACTTGCACTAGAATCTTGCAGAAAACATCACTGACATTCTAATTTACTCTAGTTATATATTACACTGGCCAACAGCCATTTTGGTGCTAACGATTTTTCAACTGTTCCTCGGTAAGTTTTGGGTGCATAATCCAAAATACCCATTAGATTTCGTCTTATCAGATTTAGTTTTTGAGATAGGCTATGTTTTCTATTTTTGAAGTAGCTAGGGTATACACACATTCATTACTTATGACTTAAAAATTTTCTTTTATACGACTTTCTGGCATGGAGTTTACTTGGACAGTATCGTTGAAGACTCCAACAGTAGTCGGCCATCATGTGGCTATTCCATCGCCCTTGATATCAATCTTCCATAGATTTTATGTCTTGATGGAATCTTTCTCCCCGTTCTTCACTACAATCACCTAGGTTAGGATATGTCCATTTGTGTCTATTATTACTATTAATACCTTTGATATTTACGAGACAAAAGTAGCAGTCATTGTGATGGTTTCGTGGTTCCCTCCAAATCATTGGTACGCCAAACTTTAGGCACTGTCTCTTTCCCATGGTCCACTGTCGCAAATGTTCAACACATGTTTTACATACAAAATGTGGAGTCCAAGATTTATCATGGTTTCCCAAATGGAGGCCAAAGTATGCCAAATAAGCCTTTTCCACAAAGTGAAAAATATGTATTCTACTTTCTTTCAAAATGTATTCGCCACATACATAACAAAACACGTTTGGATTATTTACACAGCTATGTCTGTTTGTGGATGCCATGGTTTTAGTTAAGTGTTTTAATACTAAAGAACGGCACAAATCAACACGAAATAATAGCACAACTTTACTCACAAAAGCTCAATAACACACTGAGCCGGGTAAGGCAGAGGTAGACAGAAGGTAACATGGGCCAAGGGTTAACGAGTGGGGATGAAGCAAGTATAAGCAGGTCGGTCGAAACATGGGCAATTCCAGGTATATCTGGCTAATTTGATTTTAATTTGAGGTATGACATTTCTATTTTGACCTCAAAAGATATTTTTATTTCTTTACTTATGCCTTTTATCAGAACTAAAATCAATTAGCCCGTATCTCAAAAACTAGAACTGATAGACAAAATCTGATGGCATTTTTGGAATTAGCACATTAAAAATATCCCAAATCAGTCCTTCGTTTTCCGGCACAGAAATTTTTTTTTTTTCGTTTTGTTGGCCAGTGTTATTGATATGTATAGGTTTTATTCCATTTTAAAAAAAATGTAACTTTGTTCAAGATATACAGATTCTAGTACTTATTAAAATCTGTGCCTGGGCTGTAATCATGAGCTTTTGTCTAAACTTAACTTCTGTGAAACCAGCACATCAATAGCAGCTTTCATTTCCGAAATATTTGCGGGGGATTCATCCTGTATTATGGTTTGTAGTTACCGCAGTGGCACTCAGCTGTACTCGCACTCAGGAGCTCATGGGTCAGATTCCCAACAACCTGTTTTCGGCTATCTTTGGTTTTCCGAAACCGCTGCACACACCTGCTACCTTGTTATACATACCTGACGCGTATCAGAGTCAACTCTTTACTTGTTTCTGATTATCCGTGATAGTGTTTCCTCTTATGAAAATAAACCTTCCTGTCCACGATGCTGCAATATATCGATAGTACATACATGAATATAGAATATTTCTTCGACATTTTATAAGCCTTTTATGTGTTGGATATATTCTTTCTGTTTTGTTCCTAAGTTTTTTTTTTTTATAATTCTTCATAACTTTTCAGCAATAGGTGTAATTTTCATTAACCTTATNGTATCGATAGTACATACATGAATATAGAATATTTCTTCGACATTTTATAAGCCTTTTATGTGTTGGATATATTCTTTTTGTTTTGTTCCTAAGTTTTTTTTTTTTATAATTCTTCATAACTTTTCAGCAATAGGTGTAATTTTCATTAACCTTATCAACATTTTGTATTCATACTTAAAGTTTTCTATCAGCCGTAAAAATGTTTAAAAATTAAACTAAAACAATTGGTATAAATATTCAGTAGCAATTGCTACGAAACTAGCAAGCTGTCTTCCATTTCATTCAGTTTTATAATTGTAAATCATCACAGAGAAGTTGCAGACCGTGGAATAATTTAATTGGCCCATGTATGTCCACATGAGCCCAGGGAAGACTTTGTGCGCTGAGTCAGTGGGTTTTTTTTATATACAAAGGAGAGTGGCTCTCTTTTTTAACTTTGATTTGTCATATGTCGCTTCTTTTGATTGCGCGAGCGAGTGACGAGTGTGTGTAGGACAGAGTAGTGATATGATATCGGGCGGTGAGAATGGAGGAATGAAGGTCAGGCGAGCGATATAATCCAAGAAGCGCGTACTTTGTTTCAAAAAGCGAGCCACCACGATAACCCTTTTGCGGCGCGCGAGCTCCTGACCTTCAGCTGATTGAATTTCCGCGTTGATCTGAAGAATTTTCTAGTGGTTTTCTGCCCTAGTTTCTCTCAGCATGACTCGGGGTGCGTCGAACTTTCCAGGTCGAGGCCAGCGAGCGTAAAAGTGTGACGGGCCTCCTAGCGGGAGTTGATGAGTGGCTGGAGATTAGGCGAGAGAATACGAGCGGCGAGAGAAGTGACCAACGGGTGGGAAATCTGCGACTGCGAGCATCGGCGCAGCGAAGGTGCTACCGGCAGGCTGGACCATTGGACTGGATACTTGAGTGAAAGACGTTACAGATGATGGCAACACACAGACTGAAAGTGTGTTAATGATGAGTATGAGTTAATTGACTCTAACCAAACAGACACACACACAAAGAATGACGTCAATTAGAGTTAAAGTAGAGACACTAAATATAGCGCCCCCTGAGAATAAAAGGAGTAATAGTGGAGTTAGATAGATTAATGTTGTAAATAATGGCCTTGTGAATAAATAAAAATAAAATTTAGTTATTTATATTTTTATTAAGACCTCCATTCCTCACTAACTCCGATACGCCCCTCTGGCATTTTGTAGCAGAATTTATAGAGTTTACCTTTAATTATAACCACTTATACATTATTATTATTATCATCATCACGACCGAGATTTAATACATACGGACACAATGTATAGACTTATGGCGTGTACAAGAAATTACTCAAAAATGGATTAATTGCTAAGATTGACTGTGAAATATATCAATTTAATTCAGCAACAGAATAGTAAACTATTATTGAACAGTTTCCATAGCATATTTATGAATTTAGGGTCGACGTGGTTGGACAACCACACACACACTGAAATTATAAGTGTCGATTTTATTTCTTGTATGTGTCGTACACTTGATCCCAGAAAGCCATGCGCTCCTTCACCATGTCCTGATGCAGACTCAAGTTCACGTCTATCTGCAGATAGGTGTGGTTTGTTTTCGTAGCTGGAGTCCACTTCACTGACTCTCGCACGCTTGGATCCCTGGAAAAACAAGATAGGGAATCGTGGTAAAATATAGGCACTTCAACTGCAGGGTTGGTAAGCCTCCCGATCATGGCGGGATTCCCTTGACTTCTCTCTGACGCAATCCCGAATCCCCGATTACACCCGATGATCGGGATTGTTGAAAGTCCTTATAATTACACATTATATCACATTTAAACAAATTAGTTTGTATTTCCGGTTTTGGTTAACACGCTGACTCAAATGGCAAGTAGGCAGCATGCAGGCAAAAAAAAAAAATAAATAAATAAAATAGCACGGAAACAACGCAAAAAAAAATAAAGGTCAATTTTTTAGTCAGCTTCAAGGATGCAGAAGAAAGTATGCTGTTATTTTACCTCGCACTATGTGGAGCAATAAAAGGCGTTAGATGAAGCATAATTTTAATATATTTGTTATTTAAAAAAAAAATTATAATTTTATGATTTTGATTTAACTTGGCGTAATGCAACTTTAAGTTAGGCTTGTAATTGTCCTATGCTTGTGATATTCAGATTTCACTTGGTAAAATTGTGGCAAATTTGTTTAAACTGTGAAGCTACAACATTGTCAACACTGTCTACAACACTGTCCATTCACGTAACATTTGAATTTTGCTGGAACTTTGTAAGTTCTGAAAAGGTTACTAGAACTGGACTAAATTGCTTGATTGGAACTTAAAATAGTGGAATCGATCCTGAATCATAGGCGCGCGCGGGGTGGGGGGCCAGACTCGGACCGCTAACACACAAATAAAGAGAAATTATAGAAATTGTACATCTACTCAGGCTTTTCTTGCAACTTCTAGACCCTCCATCGCGATTATCGAATCATTAAATGTATGAAAACTTGGATAAAATATTACCAGTAAAAAGGTGTTTCAAAAGGAATTTATATGTTGTGACTGTAATATTTGCTACGAGTGTGTATCGTACGTTTTGTTCTGTTATCTGTATTTGCATATGTTTATTAATGCGTATTAGAATGGCGTAACTTGACTAAATTTTTTCAAAATAGAAGTCATTCTGCGCGTAAAAATTAATTTAAAGACATTTAACGTAAGTGATGTGTTCTTATGCTTCTTTTATCATGCACCCTGGCCGTAATGCAGAGTTTGTTCACAGTAACATTACATTTATGTAACTTTGTAAACAGGAAAGCATTACCGGTACATTAAATGTTCCTTCGTTGGTTGGTATTTTCGAAGCTTATTCGATGCGTTGAAACGATTCAGATAGTATAACATTCGAATTGAGATATGTTGTATTAGAATCTTTACGGACGTTATCTCTACTAATGCAGAACACAGTGACGTCTCGTACGCAACATCACCTCTCCAAGTAAAAGCGCCTGGATAACAGGAAATGCGTATACGCCGACACGTTACCAGTAGAATCAAGTTAAGCGGTTCTAAGTAAACTGGTAGAAGTGTTTCTAGCACATGTTCAGTAATAGTCCATGGCAGTGCTTACCCATGCTCAGCGAAGCCAACCCACATGTTGGTGAAGTGACGAATGACTTCCACGTCATCACTGTTTGGGCTGTAGGGCACGTAGCTTATGAAGAACAGGTAAGCCATCTCATCCGCGTGGCCTGGACCTGTGAACAACGAGTAGCTTCAGCGAGACAAACTTAACATCACCCAGTCTCTAGAAGTTCATGGTGCATCAACCATAGACTAAAGGTGAGGCAAGACCGATTTTTCCTCCTGCTCATATCGCCAAAATTTACTTACTCAATCGCCAATAGATGTGTCAAAATACCATGGTAAAAAGTGATGAAAGCTTTTGCTAACGCTGTGTTTTTAATCAGACCAAACCCATTTGTATGGATAAGATATTTGAACTAACTTGACTATATTCTACTTGCAAGTTAGAAGAAGTGTAAAAATGTTTCAAAGCACTTAGATGAACTGTGTTCTAACCTAAAATCATGTACACGTTAATTTTGATAGGTGTTATTTTGCAGAAAAGGAGTCAAATGTTGGGACACGAAGAGTAGTTTTTGCGCAACTTACGTGCAAAATATTTCACATGCAGAGTTATACATCACATCGTGATGCACAGAGATACGACGGTTAAAGTGATGTCCGAATAACTTGGTTAACAAATCGCGGCTCATCATGAATGGGGTTTTGGTGTAAACCTTAATATATGGGCGCTGTGTTTTAACAAACATGACCACCGAAAATATTATAAAATGTGCAAACAAATTGTATATACTACGTGTTTAAGTAATATAAATCCAAACTCAGAAACTCTGGCATGTAATCGACTCCTAAACCTGGCAGCGGCGAAAGAAAATGTTGCTGTGTGTTCGTAACAGTTTTACGGACATTTTAAAATTAAAACCTTTGTAAATGACCCTTGTTTAAAAATTGTATGTATTTAACGTCGACGTAGCAATGTTGGAAGATAATTAAAAGCGTATGTAGTTCTGTTTTTTAACAAACAAAAGAGTAATGTTGATTAGTGGGGTTATCGGACTTACTTAATTTTGTTTGTGTATGCATATATTGGAGAAAACGTTGGCATGATACCAACATATTAATAATAGTAACAATTTTTCAGCGAGGCCTGATGGCATCATTGATTCTAGTCGTCAGGTTGGCAACGATACACTTTGTTACATAATCCGTGTGATAACAGAAATATGAAACTCAGAATGGCTTACAGCATATATGTCTGACAACGAACCCAGTTTGCTTTAGGGTATACGAGACGGCCTCAGTAGTTATGCAAAGTAGCAGTTTACATGATATGGTTTTTGCCCGAACGGGAATCATTGTATGGGAAAAAACACTATTTTCGGTACTCCGGTTTCACTTCGATTACGGGCGAATATAAGTCAGCTATGAAAGTGCAGTAATATGCAATGGAGTATAATGATTGTGGCTACGCTGTCTGCACACAATCGTAGTAAAAATAAACAATGTAGATTGCAATGGTTTCATTCTGTACTTCTGAAAAGGAAACTTATCGAGTGCCTTTCACATTCTGTTTGAAGATTCACATGAAGATAGCAGGAAAAATGTCCGTGCTTTGTCCTTTGTCCTTTTGCGGTGCGGGAGGTTCTGGGTTCTAATCCTAGGTAAGGCATAAAACCGGGGGATTTTAGTAAGCCAATTCCAATTTAATGGGTACACTGTAAGTTGGTAACGACAGAAGTAAAGTAGCTCCGTGCTTTAACGTTGAATTTAAGGAGCTAGGTAAACATTTGTGGATGCTGCAAAAGCTTTATTTTGCTGTTTTTTTAAATGCATGTGAGCGAACGAATGAACATTTTTGAAGTATTTTCTTTCCAAAATAATTTCCACTTTCACTTGACCGACGCATAAATAAAGTAATCGGGTCCATGGGCAAAGTTAATTTTACGTATGGTGGAAGAATATATACTGTGCACACAAGTACATCTTAAGTAGTGGTTATAAAAGCGACCAGTTTACCGCGAAGTCTTTAACATGAAAGTTTGCAGTGTGGAATATTTTTTGCTTATTAATGTCCCCAAAATATAGCGTATGCCTGGTTGGGGAATGTTTTAGACATTTAAATCCATAATTTTTTTTCTAAATGTCACCTTCAACCGAGACCCATCTGTATTTCAACGCAGAATCTCTTACGCGGAAGTTGGCAATTTACAAGTGCAATGTAAGTAAAGGAGCAAATACTGACGAATTTGCATCGCATTAAAAGTTGTCTAGTAATGTGTCACATTCCACATTACGTATCCAGCTGTAACAATTAAGGCTGTAACAATGAGCGTCACACTCTGCCTACAGAAATCCGAAGATTTCTATCCAAAACAGCACATTATGAATGTAACAGGCCACTGGATACCGTTTGGGTTTTATGTGTATATATAAAGAATGTTCGGGAAATCCGTGCCCAAACTCCAAGACATAGTTTCCGAGGACCAATAGTGCCACAGAAACCCAATACACGTATATCCAGAAACGTGTGTTTATATGAAATAATTGTGTTCAAAGCTGTGGCGTACAACACATGTAGAACAAGGTTATTCTATAATGCGTGTACGACAAGTTGCATAGTTAGTAGGCACGCGCGACACTGCGCATGTAATAATTTAGTGTCGCGCTCCTGCGACCTACGCAACTGGTCGTACACGCATTATTGCACAGTCTTGGTTCTCCAGGCGCTGTACACGCAATTTTGAATACAATTAAATTACGTAAAAATACTTTCCCGGGTATACGTGGTTTGTATTGCGACTGGTACGGAGAAACTGTGTCTGGAGTTGTGGGCACTGAGATTCCGAACATGCGGTGTGTACACGAACACCGAGTCTCGTGCATGGCAGACGTGCCCGTCCCCGCCCATTTCTTTCTTTTGTAAACAAGTGGATCCGCACTTGATGTCACCATGCACGCTGACCAATAACAGAGCGTTTCCTCCACAGCCGGCCAACTCAATCATTCCATCCATAACCCCCTCTACCACAGGAAAAGGAAATGTTTTGTTATTATTTGTTGCCACTTCATACTCACTGACGAGGGCTACATTTTCAGTCGTTAACAAAATCGTGAATTATAGTAGTCTGATGTGCGCATTAAATTTACCTTTAATGGTGTAGTTTCCCAACTGGATACGCAGTGTACCATCGTATGTGAACAGGTACGTATAAAGAGGCGCTGATCCATAGTTAACGTGCAGCATAGCACTCCTGTGGACGGAGTAAATCATAGAGTCGGACAGGAGCTGTGAACAAGAACGTTGTTGACATAAGTTTCATTAGTTCATCAAAGATATCTGCTAGCTTTGATCAGTTCCACTCAAGGCATAGAATACTTATTTCAGATTGTTGCTGACGAAATGTTAGCAGTGCACACAGGTTCTTACACTCATACAGCATTACATGTAACGTAATAAAAAAAAAAATGTAAATGGTATTTAGTCCTAGAAAAGTGGACTTAACTAATTATATGTTTGGTCATGCTTTCCTAAATTGACGTTAAACTTTTTATAGCCAAACTCTTCTACAGCGTGGTTTTAGAATATCGACTTATTTCGTTCAAAGTATTCGATGAAATTAATTTAACATAATTATATTGCGCTTATTGGCCACTACAGTTTCGATTGTTAAAGAAACAATAGTAGCAGAAACACAAAATTTATAGTAAGAGGTTTAGATTTTAATCATTAACGAGTAGACATTCTCAAAGTTCATTAGTTAAACNAAACACAAAATTTATAGTAAGAGGTTTAGATTTTAATCATTAACGAGTAGACATTCTCAAAGTTCATTAGTTAAACGTTGTAAATTAATTCTTACTGAGGAATGTGGCTTTAAAGTTTAGTAAAAGTTTCATCCTACTCACATTAACGAGCTCTGGCAGAGTGTCGAAACTAATAGTCTTGTTTCCGAAGTAGAAACTTTTTATCCTCGCTGCCAGCTGCAGGTATTCTGCTGTACCTTTCTTGATGTTCAGAACTGAGGGTATGAACAGCTCCGGATTGTCGTTGTAACTGTCCAGTTTTGCCTGCGTGAGTCCTGCAAAACAGCACCCTGGTCACCATACTTAAACTACGTAATCATTACATGTTGACTTTTTTTTGGCGAATCTGAAAGTGTGGACAAGGAAAATTTATTAATATGAGCCTGAAAACTATGAGCAGGGGAAATTGTTATATTTTAAAACTTTTACCATCAGTCACGAATTGTGGCATGGCTTACGAAATATATAAACTTAATTTCTAATTTTATTTTAGAAATGATGCGTGGCCCTCTGCTTCTCGGAGCGCAAGTGATAACGGATGAGGAGGACCGACATTATTTACCTGCCCCGTATGAAGAAGGTAAATGCACTGCTTTACTTACTTAATATGAAGCAGTTAAATAAAGAGCCCCTCCATGCTTGCTATTTCCCGCGCTCCAGGAAGCAGAGTGACGCAGATTTAAACCTGATCGGTTTTTTGACGCTTTTTGTAGGCATCATAACTTATTATTTCGTGTGTTATAGAATTTTTTTTTTATATTTAACATTCTTAAAATCCGCAATTTTTCTTATCTTCAACGCAAATACAATGAACGAAGATTCTACAATAACAGAAAAAGCTATGCACAACCTAAAAATTTTATTTCCAGAAATTTTTGATTTACTCTAAATGCCGTGATTCTTCATAATTGTCTTAACTTACTTTGCATTCCAGAGATTATTTCTGTATGCGGCGCACTTCTAAATAGGGTTTCAAAATATCTAACTATTGTAGTTCTTTCAAGGTTTTTTTTTTAATTTTGTAATTATTGCAATTGCAATGTGTTAAAAACGTTGACCAACATTTTGTATATTGCGGAATTAAAGATAATAGCAATTCTCGCCATACGACATCGAGATATTATCGATACGATTATACGATATTTGCAGTAGTTACGATGTTGCTATATTGCAATATTTTAGATATTGTTTATAAAGGTATTTGGCATTTTGATATTACTTATGTTTGGTGTCAGTATTTCTGGATTCGGTATTATTTTTTGCCTACTCTCATGAACGATTTTAACAATATCATTAACTGTATTATCAACATGAGGTTTTGATATTAACGATATCAATATAACAACGATGTTTTCTACAAATCTCAATTGATTTTCAACAATTTTGGAACCAATCGTTATTAATATACTTATCGTATTTTAACATATTTATAAAAACATTTTATTTTTACATTTACAATATGGGATTACTGTGTGAAATACCTAATAAACGTAAATGCAGTGTTTCAAAGGATATCTTGCAACTATCGAAAATTGAAAAATTTCGACGTCGTGCTCAAAACTTTGTTATCTCACGATTGTTTTAATCAATTGTGATCATCCCACAACACACAAATACACAAAACTGTTTTGCGAAGGGATAAAATAAGTATAACGGACCTGTTTCAATCATTTTCATTTCTTTAGAGTTGCATCCAGTTATGTAGGGAACTGGGTGACTTTTGCCAGCCCGCAGCAACTTCTCTGGGACGTCGGCAAGGAACACCTCGTGACCTTCTTGTATCTTGGCATCGATCGTCGGAGATGTGCTGATTGCTGCTGTGGATCCATCCTGATGACAAAATTAAAAAAACGGACCACTGGAAATATTTTCGAAGATAAACAAACGCTTCATAAATGAATATAAGACAGAATGTATTAACAGACAAGGGTGTTTAATATCTTGTACTGTCACAAAATACACTGCAGATTTGTATTATGCCGCAGAGAAAATCGACTGTGTATGGAACACAGGAGATGAGATGTGAACTATTTGCACTCCTCGCTGTCACATGCAATGAAGTTACCGCTTCTGTGGTGGCCCGAGACTGGGCTTTCACGATGTCCTCCGCACTTGCAGACCGGAGGAACTTCACCAGGTCGTCGGCGTTTGTCGCGTTGTGTCCCAGGACTTCTGCCAGGCGGAAGGCACCTCGGGTGCCGTTGTAGCTACTGTCGGAGGCCATGCTGACTGCAGAGCCGCTCTCCGAGATGGCACGGTGGAACAGACCTGCGGAAACATTTATCTTGTGTAATGGCCTGTGGGCGAAGANGAGCCGCTCTCCGAGATGGCACGGTGGAACAGACCTGCGGAAACATTTATCTTGTGTAATGGCCTGTGGGCGAAGATGACACATGGGTACGAGTCCTATAGGGCTAGTAAGTAGAAATATTCCAAGATACAAATTACATAGAGAGAGAGCGAGAGAGAGAGCGAGAGAGAGANTATAGGGCTAGTAAGTAGAAATATTCCAAGATACAAATTACATAGAGAGAGAGCGAGAGAGAGAGCGAGAGAGAGAGCGAGAGAGAGCGAGAGAGAGCGAGAGAGAGATTGAGAGAGAGCAAGAGAGAGAGAGAGCGAGAGAGCAAGAGAGAGAGAGAGTGAAGAGATTTGTGTGGCTCTTAACATCGAGATCTTGAGAGCCGATGAGAGTGAAGCGAGGTGAGNATAGGGCTAGTAAGTAGAAATATTCCAAGATACAAATTACATAGAGAGAGAGCGAGAGAGAGAGCGAGAGAGAGAACGAGAGAGAGAGAGGGCGATAGAGAGAGAGCGATAGAAAGAGAGCGATATAGAGAGAGCAAGAGAGAGAGAGCGAGAGAGAGAGCGAGAAAGAGAGAGTGAGAGAGCGAGAGAGAGAGAGCGAGAGAGAGCAAGAGAGAGAGCGAGAGAGAGCGAGAGAGAGAGAGCGAGAGAGAGCGAGAGAGAGAGAGAGCGAGAGAGCGAGAGAGAGAGTGAAGAGATTTGTGTGGCTCTTAACATCGAGATCTTGAGAGCCGATGAGAGTGAAGCGAGGTGAGTATGGAGCAGCGCTGGAATGCAAGGGCGGGGAAACGGGAGATCCCCGAGAAAACCCGCCGACCAACGCCATCGTCCGGCACGATTCTCACGTTCGAAAATCCGGGGGCGACCATGCCGGGAGTCGAACATGGTTCACCTTGGTGGGAGGCGAGTAGTCTAACCACGACACTACCGTGGCCCCAATTGCCTTTTGAAACAGACAAAAAATTATCGGTAGTAAAGTATTCCTCGAGATCGAGTAAGAAATGGATTGGAAGTAATGCAAGAGCATATCCAAGTTAAGTAATGAGTTTAGAAAATTGCGTTAAACTCAACCACATTACCAGCACAGATTCAAGTAAATGCATAAACATTTTATATCAAATTGAGAAACCTAAAAATGCAGTTTATAAGGATATATACACATATGTGTTATATTTGTGTATGCATGCACGTAAGTATATATGCAGATACACAAACACTCACTTGTTAATATATTAGAGGAAGCATTACACCTACAATTCCCTCGGTGAACACTCGTGTGTTCTTCACTGGCTGTGAGACAACGCTGGAAGTGGTTTGATTTTGTGTTTTTTTTTCAAACCCACCCCAGGTAAAACGCTGTTGGAGTTTTTTAATATATGCATTTAATATTCCTTGCTTCTTAAAACTGCGACAAGTTATTAATTCAGTGCGGTTTTGCAGTGCATCAAATATTTAAAAATAATAAGATTGTTTTCCAATTGTTAACTTATTGTGTGGCCAGAATTACCTGTGCTATTGAGGCAATAACATCGTGTTGGCATATTGCTGATTTTAATTGATTTTATTTAAATCGACCAAAACCGTATTATACTAATTAAACCGTGCACAAAATAGTTTTTAATAAGTTAGTCGTAAGTTTTCCATCTCACATCATATCTTTTTCAAACAATATAAATCTCAGGCAAACATACCAGTATGTTACTAGGACAATTCGCTTGCAAACATACAAGCATTCATACAAGGAAATGCTTCTGTGAGCTTCTGGCACAGAAATATTTTCCAGATGAAACTGACTCGTGTTCCATGGACCAGTGTCACCAGACACTCGCGAACCTAGACCGCACAAATTCTTCAAGATGTCTGTCAACAATTTCCTCGGCTCCCTGATCACAAACATACAACAGGCAATGATGACGAAACTCTAGTGCAATGCTCGCAAAAAGGCTTACCTTATATCACAACATAACCACGACAGAGAGCAGCACATGAGTCAGTAGGAGGAATATGAGAAAAAACGCAAGGGACTAGTTTAAAACTGGAAGCAGGGACAGGATGAATGCATCACTGCCTACTGATTGGACAGAGGCAGCCACAAGAATTTAGAGACTGTTAGAAGGAACTTCAGTTATAATTTAATTAATCTTTGTAGATGTCGTACAATTCCATTCCAAATTAACATTCTTAATTGAGACTGAGTTCTAAGTTCTAAGTTCAGTACTACATGTTTTCAATCGCTTGTCCTTGACACCTTCGTGAGAAATTACCCACGTTCCCTTTCTTACAAAGTTTTCGTTCGTGAATTGAGACGATCGTGATCTTTTGCACCTCGATTTATCTAATATATAAAATTCTCCCGTCACAGTGTTAGTCACTGAACTCCTCCGAAACGGCTGGACCGATTTTTATGAAATTTTTTATGTATACTCGGTAGGTCTGAGAATCGATTTATATCTATTTTTTACACCCCTACGTAATAAGGGTGGCCACCCCCAAACAATTTTTTTTTATTGTTTGAACAAAATTTTTATTTTTTATTTTTTTATGATGTGGCATCAAAAAATACATACCCTCCTAAATTTTCACCCTTCTACCACCAACCCTTATTTTTTTATAGCGATATTAGTAATTTAATAAATTTTACCCTAGGTCGATAACTGATCAATTATCATCGATCATTTATCGATCTAGGTTACAATTTATTCCCACCAGGTGTCTCCCAGTGACACAGCACGGAGTAGCCGGTCTCCACTAAGTAATAAGGGTGGCCACCCCCAAACAATTTGTTTTTAATGTTTGAACAAAATTTTTAGTTTTTATTTTTTTATGATGTGGCATCAAAAAATACATACCCTCCTAAATTTTCACCCTTCTACCACCAACCCTTATNATAGGGCTAGTAAGTAGAAATATTCCAAGATACAAATTACATAGAGAGAGAGCGAGAGAGAGAGCGAGAGAGAGAACGAGAGAGAGAGAGGGCGATAGAGAGAGAGCGATAGAAAGAGAGCGATATAGAGAGAGCAAGAGAGAGAGAGCGAGAGAGAGAGCGAGAAAGAGAGAGTGAGAGAGCGAGAGAGAGAGAGCGAGAGAGAGCAAGAGAGAGAGCGAGAGAGAGCGAGAGAGAGAGAGCGAGAGAGAGCGAGAGAGAGAGAGAGCGAGAGAGCGAGAGAGAGAGTGAAGAGATTTGTGTGGCTCTTAACATCGAGATCTTGAGAGCCGATGAGAGTGAAGCGAGGTGAGTATGGAGCAGCGCCGGAATGCAAGGGCGGGGAAACCGGAGATCCCCGAGAAAACCCGCCGTCCAGCGCCATCGTCCGGCACGATTCTCACATTCGAAAATCCGGGGGCAACCATGCCGGGAGTCGAACATGGTTCACCTTGGTGGGAGGTGAGTAGTCTAACCACGACACTACCGTGGCCCCAATTGCCTTTTGAAACAGACAAAAAATTATCGGTAGTAAAGTATTCCTCGAGATCGAGTAAGAAATGGATTGGAAGTAATGCAAGAGCATATTCAAGTAAGTAATGAGTTTAGAAAATTGCGTTAAACTCAACCACATTACCAGCACAGATTCAAGTAAATGCATAAACATTTTATATGAAATTGAGAAACCGAAAAATGCAGTTTATAAGGATATGTACACATATGTGTTATATTTGTGTATGCATGCACGTAAGTATATATGCAGATACACAAACACTCACTTGTTAATATATTAGAGGAAGCATTACACCTACAATTCCCTCGGTGAACACTCGTGTGTTCTTCACTGGCTGTGAGACAACGCTGGAAGTGGTTTTATTTTGTGTTTTTTTTTCAAACCCACCACAGGTAAAACGCTGTTGAAGTTTTTTAATATATGCTTTTAATATTCCTTGCTTCTTAAAACTGCGACAAGTTATTAATTCAGTGCGGTTTTGCAGTGCATAAAAAAAAAAAAAGTTGTTTTCCATTTGTTAACATATTGTGGGGCCAGAATAACCTGTGTTATTGAGGCAATAACATCGTGTTGGCATACTGCTGATTTTAATTAATTTTATTTAAATCGACCAAAAACAAATTATATTAATTAAACCGTGCACAAAATAGTTTTTAATAAGATAGTCGCAAGTTTCCCATCTCACACCATGTATTTTTCAAACAATATTAATCTCAGGCAAACATACCAGTATGTTAATAGGACAATTAGCTTGCAAACGTACAAGCATTCATACAAGGAAATGCTTCTGGCACAGAAATATTTGCCAGATGAAACTGACTCGTGTTTCATGGACCAGTGTCACCAGACACTCGCGAACCTAGACCGCACAAATTCTTCAAGATGTCTCAACAATTTCCTCGGGTCCATGATCACAAACATGCAACAGGCAATGATGACGAAACTCTAGTGCAATGCTCGCAAAAAGGTTTACCTTATATCACAACATAACCACGACAGAGCGCAGCACATGAGTCAGTAGGAGGAATACCAGAAAAAAACGCAAGGGACGAGTTTAAAACTGGAAGCATGGACAAGATGAATGTATCACTGCCTCCTGACTGGACAGAGGCAGCCACAAGAATTTAGAGACTGTTAGAAGGAACTTCAGTTATAATTTAATTAATCTTTGTAGATGTCGTACAATTCCATTCCAAATTAACATTTTAAATTGAGGCTGAGTTCTTAGTTCTAAGTTCAGTACTACATGTTCTCAATCGCTTGTCCTTGACACCTTCGTGCGCAATGACCCTCGTTCCCTTTCCAACAAAGTTTTCGTTTGTGAATTGAGACGATCGTGACCTTTCGCACCTCGATTTATGTTCGATATAATTTTACTCTATGTAAATTGAATTTGTCTTTCCGACAGTAGCCAGTGCTTTCCATGGCCGGCCGTGCAAAGTTGCAAACACCGATAAATGAAATACATCAAAAAGCACAGCAGCAAAAATCAAACAAGGTTTTAAGGTGTTAACAATAATAATGGCGTGTGGGGAGTGCACCCAGGGCAAGGCAACACCCTCCGAGTGACGGTCTTTCCAGTTGGGACCCGTAGGTGACCGTCATCCCCGAGCATGACAGAAATGAAACCCTAGAATGGAGCGGTACTGGAATGCAAGGGCGGGGAAGCTGAAGTACCCCGAGAAAACCCGCCGGCAAGCGGCATCGTCCAGCACGATTCCCACATGCGAGGATCCGGGAGTGAGCCCGTCGGGGATTGAACCCGGATCGCCGTGGTGGGAGGCGAGCGCCCTGGCCATTACGCCACCGCTACCCCTTTAAGGTGTTGTGTCCCCTTGCCTAGAGGACATTATGGTGTGAACTCAGCACACACTGTGAATTTGGACAGTGGCAAATTGACGTCTTTTCTTAGGCACGAATCCATGTAAGGGCCCTTATCTGGCGAGTTTGTACACAACCTAAGTGGACAAACATAATCATTTCGACCACAAAATTACATTAATCATATTTGCGCCCGTCTCGGACACGTGAACCGCATTCTACGTAGTATTGACTCGGCACTGTGCTANGACGTCGCTTCACCTTCTGTCATGGGCGATAGCAGCAGCAGCTCAACGCTCATGCCTCCAGCGCTCTCGCCGAACACAGTCACGTCGTCCGGGTTCCCGCCGAAGTGCGCGATGTTCCTCTTCACCCAGCGCAGTGCTGCCACCTGGTCCTTCATGCCAGCGTTGCTCGTCACGTCGGGGTGCTCCATGTTCGTGTAGCCTGCGGCACACATCACGTTGGCATTACGGGCACCGAGTTCCCTATTTCCCAGCATCACTCATATCCTGGACACGGCATTCGTCATGTCAAAATCAACTAAATAAATTCCTAACACGACATGAAAAATAGTACAAACCCCATCAGTTCTCTAATGTAAATTTAAACAATGTTCTTGGTTTACATGCTGTTCAATGTTTCAGTCAAAAGAGGCGAGGATACCTGTTCTCTATATGAAATTTACTCCAGGTTATATATAAGATCACTAATGTATGCCTTCTCAGCATCAATCATAAGTATATCATGATTTTTTCCGAAAGGTAAAACTATCAGAGGAGCGTGAGTCTGAAATGGCTCGCAAAACATCTTTGTTGTGTCAAAAGACTTGGAGGACTGGAAGTAATATTTACTTTACGAGAGTATGGGGTAATAATTATAGTTTAGATCACAGAACTGTCTGTGATGCTGAGAATCGCACAGAGAAGAATACATGAAATCTTTAAAATATGGTCCAACTCACCGAGAGCACCGAGCCTGTAGTTCAGCGTCACCAAGATTGCGGTGTGGTTCATCAAGTTGTCAGGTCCATAGAGATCTCTGATTCCAGATCCATAGACAAACCCTCCTCCATGGACCCACACCAGCACAGAGCGCCCTTTCGTTTGTTTGGTCGGAGAAGCAACCTGAACACGAGCCATCAACAGTTGTGATAGTGGCAGCGAAAACACTACACTTATAGTGCAACTTTTCAGTCATAAAACTGTGCTGTCCAGAACATTCCATTAAATAGCAACGCATTTAACATTTCTCACCCCATCATCAATTTAAGCACTAACTAGTGACGTGTTTATAATTGTTACATGTTACTTAGCTGAGATACTTCCAGTTATTCTAATGATAACAGCATTATTGTTTCTAAAACTGTAATGTTACTACAGCATGTATTTAATTTTAAACAGTTTGTCGACTAGGAACAATCGAATGGCCAGAATTCAATCAAATTACACAGTTGTAATGTACGTGACACCATAGATTCATCATATTACATAGTTGCAATGTACTTTACACTATATCTTCATCAGAACATTTATTAACCATAATTCTGAAATTAGCCCAGAAATGTAGACAATGTATGACCGATATGTAAAATGAGTAGAGATAGTCAAATCCGGAAAATTAACAAAGCTACACACTTTTGGACTATCGATGATCCTTCAGATACATTATGAACGATGGATGACGATGAATGATTCATTCGTTGGGAATCGTCAAGCATGTTTACTGAAAAGAGTTTAATATAAAACTATATAAGATCGAGATAGTTTCGTCAACGGATAACTTCTCAAAAAGCCAGCTCTACTAGCGAGATAAAATACCCAACATCATGAACGTCAATGTGCCCCAAAAAGATTTAATCAATATGTATTGTTCTACATTGAAAACCATAATATTACTTGAAGAGCCAAAATGTAAATTAGAAACTACTTTATCATGATATAACATAGCAAGGGAACTACAGTGCAAGGAAATATATAAAAAAAATGTATTTTCTCTTTACAACTGCACTGTGCATTTATGTGCATAAATGTAAAATATACATTTCACATTTACNCAAGCGGCATCGTCCAGCACGATTTCCACATGCGAGGATCCGGGAGTGAGCCCGCCGGGGATTGAACCCGGATCGCCGTGGTGGGAGGCGGGCGCCCTGGCCATTACGCCACCGCTACCCCTTTAAGGTGTTGTGTCCCCTTGCCTAGAGGACATTATGGTGTGAACTCAGCACACACTGTGAATTTGGACAGTGGCAAATTGACGTCTTTTCTTAGACACGAATCCATGTAAGGGCCCTTATCTGGCGTGTTTGCACACAACCTAAGTGGATAAACATAATCATTTCGACCACAAAATTACATGAACCATGTTTGCGCCCGTCTCGGACACGTGAACCGCATTCTACGTAGTCGTATTGACTCGGCACTGTGCTAGGCCAGTACGAGACACTTGCTAAGTCACGGTTGACGTCGCTTCACCTTCTGTCATGGGCGATAGCAGCAGCAGCTCAACGCTCATGCCTCCAGCGCTCTCGCCGAACACAGTCACGTCGTCCGGGTTCCCGCCGAAGTGCGCGATGTTCCTCTTCACCCAGCGCAGTGCTGCCACCTGGTCCTTCANTCTTCACCCAGCGCAGTGCTGCCACCTGGTCCTTCATGCCAGCGTTGCTCGTCACGTCGGGGTGCTCCATGTTCGTGTAGCCTGCGGCACACATCACGTTGGCATTACGGCCCCCGAGTTCCCTATTTCCCAGCATCACTCATAATCTGGACACGGCATTCGTCATGTCAAAATCAACTAAACAAATTCCTAACAAGACATGAAAAATAGTACAAACCCCATTAGTTCTCCAATGTTAATTTAAACAATGTACTTGGATTACATATTGTTCAACATTTCAGTCAAAAGAGGCGAGGATACCTGTTCTCTATATTAAATTTATTCCAGGTTATATATTAGATCACTAATGTATGCCTTCTCAGCATCAATCATAAGTACATCATGATTTTTTCCGAAAGGTAAAACTATCAGAGGAGCGTGAGTCTGAAATGGCTCGCAAAACATCTTTGTTGTGTCAAAAGACTTGGAGGACTGGAAGTAATATTTACTTTACGAGAGTATAGGGTAATAATTATAGTTTAGATCACAGAACTGTCTGTGATGCTGAGAATCGCACAGAGAAGAATACATGAAATCTTTAAAATATGGTCCGACTCACCGAGAGCTCCGAGCCTGTAGTTCAGCGTCACCAAGATTGCGGTGTGGTTCATCAAGTTGTCAGGTCCATAGAGATCTCTGATTCCAGATCCATAGACGAACCCTCCTCCATGGACCCACACCAGCACAGAGCGCCCTTTCGTTTGTTTAGTCGGAGAAGCAACCTGAACACGAGCCATCTACAGTTGTGACAGTGGCAGCGATAACACTTCGCTTGTAGTGAAACTTTCCAGTCAAAATTGTGCTGCCCAGAACATTCCGTTAAATAGCAATGCATTTAACATTTCTCACCCCATCATCAATTTAAGCACTAACTAGTGACGTGTTTATAATTGTTACACGTTACTTAGCCGAGATACTGCCAGTTATTTTAATGATAACAGCATTATTGTTTCTAAAACTGTGATGTAACTACAGCGTGTATTTAATTTTAAACAGTTTGTCGACTAAGAACAACCGAATGGCCAGAATTAAATCAAATTACACAGTTGTAATGTACGCGACACTATAGATTCATCATATTACATAGTTGCAATGTACGTTACACCATATCTTCGTCAGAAAATTTATTACTAACCATACTTCTGAAACTAGTCCAGAAATGTAGACAATATATGGCCGATATGTAAAATGAGTAGAGATAGTCAAATCCGGAAAATCAACAAAGCTACACACTCTTGGACTATCGACGATCCTTCAGATACATTATGAACTATGGATGACGATGAATGATTCATTCTTTGGGAATCGTCAAGCATGTTTACTGAAAAGAGTTTAATCTAAAACTATATAAGATCGAGATAGTTTCGTCAACGGATAACTTCTCAAAAAGCCAGCTCTACTAGCGAGATCAAATACCCAACATCATGAACGTTAATGTGCCCCAAAAATATTGAATCAATATCTATTGTTCTACATTGAAAACCATAATATTACTTGAAGAGCCAAAATGTAAATTAGAAACTACTTTATCATGATATAACATAGCAAGGGAACTACAGTGCAAGGAAATAAAAAATAAAAAAATGTATTTTCTCTTTACAACTGCACTGTGCATTTATGTGCATAAATGTAAAATATACATTACACATTTACATTTAAAATAAATATAAGTATGTGCGCAGTATTACAAACTTAAATACGAATGTCATATGAAAATTGAAAATTTCTTTAATTTCGTAATATTGCTTTGAATTTATATTTCTTCTGCTAAAAATTGATGTGCAGCACGATAAGCTATTCTCCATTTCATTTCACCGACCTGAACATAATAATTTAACAGTGAATTTACGGACTCATTTGCACAGTGAAAGCCAAATTATTTTCAGGCTGGCATGTGATTCATTTTCTTCTCTTTTAACAGCCAGTGTTAGGTCCTTTTATTCCATATTTGGTTCAGTTGACTCTTGCGGAGTAAGTTTTTGTGTTATAAGTGATAATGTATTTTTACTTGCAGAATATGGCACAGGGTATTATTGAACATGAATGCCAAATAGAAATAGGAATGGTCTTATCAGATAACACTATCAGACAATAAAAATAGCACACACAGAAGTGTGCATATATGGTATTGAAACTTTATAGAGGTATTGATACCGATAAATAATACACATAATCACAAAAACTGGGCAACAGGAAAATTACATATAGATGTGTGGTACGCCATCTGAGCCNGCCAAATAGAAATAGGAATGGTCTTATCAGATAACACTATCAGACAATAAAAATAGCACACACAGAAGTGTGCATAGATGGTATTGAAACTTTATAGAGGTATTGATACCGATAAATAATACACATAATCACAAAAACTGGGCAACAGGAAAATTACATATAGATGTGTGGTACGCCATCTGAGCCATCTTAAATAGTGCTTCGCCCCCCCCCTTCTCACTGCGTTACGTGCTGCAACATGGTCTGGCATGGAGTCCAGCAGATTCTGGATCTAGTCGTGAGGCAGATGGGTTCATGATTGTTGAATAGCGTGTTCCAACTCCTGGATACCGCGGTACAGCAGCAGCTGGTGTTTCAACTGGTCCTACCAATGCTTGATTGGGGGACATTTCACGAGAGCAAGCAGACCATGGAAGTATTTGACGCGATTGAGGCCGTCCTGGCTAACAAGTGTCGTGTGTGGTCGGGCGATGTTCTGCTGGAATATCGTACCTGAGATGGGAGCAGATGAGGACACTGGGTCTCATTCACATAATGATGGGCCGACAATATTCGACATAACACAAGAGCGGATATGCGATCATAAACTATGGCTCTCTAGACCATAATGCCTACTATGGGGGGAAGTGGACTGCTCGGTAGCGAGATTAGAATTGTGGTATTCACTAGGGACCCTCCATACCTCGGCCACGATGATCATCAGTCCCCATCACGAAGCGGCACTCATCACTAAACACTTCACATCGTCAGTTTCTGACGTTCCACATTGCTCTGGCCTGGCACCACTGAAAACGGAGCCGCTGCTGTTGCAGGGTTAATGGCAGTTCACTTAATGGGCGCTGGGATGGCAGGTTCACCTTCGCGAGGCACCGGGAAAAGTTTCGTGGGCACTCAGGAGCCGCGAAACTGGCCGACATCGTGGACCGGGTCACCATGTGATTCCTCCGCGCCTGGAGCACAATCTGTAGATCCTCCCGACTAGTAGTTGACCTCGTCTGTCCTGATCCGGTCCTCCGTGTGTTGCGTTCCTTGCAGCATCCACTACTCCCAATGGTATCAGATGGTATGGTCCGAATTATTCCCTTGGTGGGCTGTATGGCGATACGACTACCACGAGGTTTTCAGCCAGATAATGAGTCCTCTCTCGAAGTCCATCAGTTACGTGAAGCGACGTCTTTGGCGTCTGTTCGGCATTCTTCTTCACACTCTGTACGCTTACTTAGTATCATCTGGTGTTTCTTGCGTTAAATATCCTTCGACTACAGGGCAGTGTCTAAGACCGCTGGCCGGTGCTTGCAGCGCCATTACCGCATGTGCGTTCAAGTGCAAACAGGCCAAAATGGGATCATCTACATACCAGCTAGTACTCTCTTTATTTAAATCGTTTCTTGGTTGTCGCATGGTTTCTTCGTGGCGTGTTATTTTCATTGTCGGTAAGTGTAAATTAATTGTATACAAAATATAATTAATTATTAATCATATTTTTAATTATATAAAAATTGAAAAAACTTAAATATCTTAAACAAAATCACACAGTGAGGACGAATTATGTTGTGAGTGCACACTTAAAAAAGATTTGGCAAAATTGCATGTCGCCAAAAAGAAATAGTATCAAAGCGATAAGATTTTATGAAAATGTTTGTAATGGAATGAGTGAATGATCCCGGAACCATTATCAATATAATTCCAGTTCATCGTACCATTAGTATATTTATAAATGGAGTATAGGCTATAGTAATTTTGAAGTGAGCAAGCTAACAGTGACCTCCATCAGTTTCAAAGCCGCCGACATACAAACGAAGATATGCTGCATTCAACGGTCCCTTTAACAGAATGGTTTTGTTCTAAGGCTGGAATATTTTGCGAAAATATTCTTCTAGTATGTTTCATACTTGTTTATGCTGGCGGGATGAGTGCACATAACCGTGTTATCAGCAGATGTCAAAATATGCACTCCATGCAGATGGGCTCGAGATATAACTTGTAAAGAAATTAAAATTTACTTATCCCAGTATGCTGCCCTGCTTTTGTAATATTGCTAGCTTACTTTGCATGGGAAGGTAGGCTCATGCAATCTTGAAAATATGTCTGAATGTATGTTCCCCACAAATAACTTTTTAAACACCGAAAATAATGCAATACAAATTTGTAGGAAAATTATGCTACTAACAAATAATATGATGCAACTTTTTATAAAAGTAATCATTCTGTATTTATACAACTGTTTATATTTATTATTGCACTAATGCATGTGTATCAATCGTATCGATATGCGTGTTTTGCATTACTGTAATTACCATCACATGTATGTAATCACCTCAATTTTCAACATGTGGTAATTATTCACTAGTACTATACACACTGTAAATAGCAGTGTTTCAAATAAACCTCAGATATTCAAAATATTTTCAGATAAATAAATTTTTATAAAATATATTAACTGCTGAATTTCTGAAATTATTTCATGGTAAAACGGGATATTTCGACGGTCGTGATGTGACAATATGGCCGCCGCCCACTGAGATGTCACAGCAATCCTCAGTCCTCTTCATTATCCCATATGCCAGAAGGAATCAAATAATAATACTTGTGTTTTATTTCATCCGCATGCGTTTTCCTCTTCTGCCTCAATCGGCTGTAGTAAACGCGAAGTTAATTGGCGGGGAAAATGTAATTAGTGCGTTTGGGGGTCACTTGAAATATAATTTTCCTGAAAAACCAACTCCAGGTGCGAAGCAAAGACCTCAGCTTTCCGCTACAAGACACGCACGATGCTGCTGATATGGGGGTGTGATATCGCTTGTGTTTGAGTTTGCTTTGGCTCTTTGCAAAAATACTGTTGTCAGTAAACTTTGAGACGGCTACTTTTCTTCTATCAGATTGGCCTGCCCACAATATTGTATTGAATTGCACTCCTCTTATCTCACTGATAAAAGTATTTGTTTAAGCATGATAGGCGTGGGAGTGACACCTGCAGAGTTTGTTTTTTTATCGCGAGATAAGTACATTTATGAGAAAGTCAAGGGTGTCTTGGTTTTATTTAGTTTCCTTTTTTTTTTGGCGATTCATCATTACTTAATGTTCCAGTNTTTTTTTATCGCGAGATAAGTACATTTATGAGAAAGTCAAGGGTGTCTTGGTTTTATTTAGTTTCCTTTTTTTTTTTGGCGATTCATCATTACTTAATGTTCCACTAGCCATTTTTGTTCTGCGTGAAAATCTTTTTTACTATCCACAATTGGATGTACGTTTCGTGATTCTGTAGTTTGTATTTTCGAAGTTAATGTCGTTGGGAATTTTGGGATCGTACATAATTTATTTATTGTTACTTACTTTTTTTGTTTTGTGGAGAAAAAGGGGGAAGAATCCTTGTTTTTTAAATTTATGCCCTGGTATTTCTAATGATGACGAAGCGGTAGTGTGGTGTCTTCCTTGCTCTCTTCTATCTTCTACCGTTGTTACTTAAGATTGTTTCTTCTCCTTCAGTTTTTCTTAGGTTTCTTCTGGATCTTGATGGAGCTAGTCTTTCTCTTGTAGTTGTGCGGCGTACATTCTTTCTTTATTTGCTTCTTTGAGGTGTGCCGCGGAGAAGGCAGGGGGTTGGATGTTTTGGATCATGGATTAAAGTTCTCTGATGACGGGGTTTTTACATTCCGGTAGTTTGATTTTGAAGTTGCGTACTCCAGATTTTATGGTTTGGACGAGTGTGTCCATTTCAGTTTGCTGAAGTAGGTCTATACGGTGCGTGCTATACGACGAGCCTGTTATTGTGCGTAATCCCTTGTAGAAGCTGAGTACAGTGGTCGGCGTATGTAGGCTGCAGCAGACGTCCAGACTGGTGCGGCGCATAGGAGAAGCGGTAGAATGATCGCTTTGAAGATTGTGATCCGTGCTTTTGTGTTTATGCGAGATCTTGGTGAGAGGAGCGGTGTGAGTTCTCTGATTGCCCCGTGTTCTCTTCCAGCGACTTGCTTGATGTGTTGGGTGTATCTCAGTTCGGTGTCCAGAAGTACACCGAGGTATTTTGCCTGATTGGTCTATTTTACTGCGTCGTTGTTGAGCAGGAGTGGAGAAGGGAGTTGTTTGATGAGTTGTCAGGAGAAGATTTCTTGAGTTTTTTTGGATGCCACGCGTGATTCCTCGCGTGTTGAAGAAGCTGTTAATGCAGGCGAATGCTTGAGTTAGTTTGCAGGATAGAGAATCAGTTTTTAGTCGGTGGATAGGATTGCGGTATCGTCGGCGTACAGCGTGATGATTTGTGTCTGGTGGTGTAGGCACGTGGCGAATGAAGAGTGCGAACAGTAGTGGGCTTCACAGAGAGCCTCGGGGGCACTCCTGCTCTTGCTGGGCGTGGATTGGAAAGGAGAGAGTTTACACCGCACTTGGAATGTTCTGTTCGAGAGTTGGGGTTGTGAGAAGGCGAATTATGTTTTTGGAGATGTTTGTTGATGAGATGTTGTCAAGTTTCCTTGGTGCGAATGAGATTGCCCACAGTTGTCCACGTATTTACGGAAGGGGAACGGCGGGCACGAAGAGTTCATTTGTTCGTGGTGTCGTCGTTGACAAAACTTTAGGGCACTGACTTATTAGACCATGAGTAAGGTAGCTGATTGCTGCTACTTTCCCTACGTTCCTCATAGCGCAGACGGCCCTTTTTCTCCTCTTAATAATTCCTGCAAGCGCGGTAGATGTGTGATCACCCTTTTTCTCGGGGTAGGTTTCCTCCGCATTGGGCAGCCAGGGGCTCTCCGCCATAGAAGCGGGACAGTGGATCTGATAAAAATCCAGCGTTGTCGTGAATGAAGCGCTGGCGTCGACTCGGGGTTGGTAGTGATTCTCCAATTTGACTATGCGTCCTCATAGGCGCTTCATCACGAAAGTTGCTGCGTTTTCCGCTGGCAGGTCAACTCGTGTCTCGCACAACCGCCAACTCATCCTCGATAACATCGGCTGGACAGTCGTTGGCTGAACCTGATCGTCACGGACCATTTGTACGTTCATGTCAAGGTGAACAGGTTTTACTAAAGCTTTTATGTGCATGTGGTTCGTGAACACCGGTACATTGTAGCACAGGTCTGATGTACCTGTCACTTGCAGGGTCGAATGAAAATCTTCGATCGTTTCCGGTGGACGGAAGCCATTAGGCGCAATATGTGTCTGCATTTCATCTCTGGTTGCTTGGTGGATCCTGGTCGTCAGTACACGCTACGGTGTACACCTACCTCGTGAACCATGACACGGGAAAGCCTGGTATAAAGCCAGTCACTGTGATACACACCCCAGAGGTACAAAATTCGTAGCCTTAGGCTTGGCTAGACTGTGTGGAGCGTTTATAATCTTCTCCCTAAATTAACTAATTCCATGCAAAATTGTTTACGCTTCACAAGTGCCGCTGGTTTTCCCTTCCATCGCAGACAAATCTCTAAATAGTATAAAACTAAGTCACTTATCCGCATCTGTCTGTGTATTCGCTTAGTACTTCTAAACTACTTGATGGGGTTTTGATGCAGTTTTCGACATCATTTTGAGAATGTCTTGCGAAAGGTTTTGTTGTATGATACATTTATATTTAATGTAAGGATAGTAGAGAAATGTCAAACAGTTTGTAATCGAGTCGTAAAAAAACCGCTATTAGGGCGCTTACATGGCTTCCGCTGACTAAACCATAGGAGATACATCAGATTAATGTACTACATAATTGTAGCTCTCAAAAAGGTCTACAGAAAAGTCCGCGATAGCGTATGTTCATCTTTTAAGGATGACCCACAGTAACCATTTTTGTCTTTCAAAGTATCGCTGTAAAAAACTAAATTGTTACCGGGCGAAGCCGGGCCAGTTAGCTAGTATACGATAAACTAGCCACCTGGAAAAATCAATTAACTAACTGAAGTCTTTGATAAACAGCAGCTTACTTATATAACGGAGTTCCAAAAATAACTCGTGTATCACCGTTGTAGATAAGCAAGCGCATGATACGGGGCAGATATACGTTGAACTCTCTAAATGTAATTGGACTTGTTCCCAATCCTGCGCGACCTTCCTGCTCGCTGTCTTTACTTGTAGTCGGTGTTTCAACGAGTTTCCAAGCTGGTCATTACAAGCCTCCATTGCTCCTGGCCGTCTGTGGCCTTCGGCTAATCTCGTGTGACCTTTTCTTCTTGCTACCCTCGGTTTTTCAAGACGAGAAGTTCTCTTATTATACAGAGATTATAAGTATCATGCTGTTCATGTTTTCTGGGTGTTTATTTATTTTCTCTAGTTATTTCCATTGTCCTTCTTGCTGTTCTGAACATTATTTTGGGATATAAGTAATTCTTCAGAATCTGTTAAAATTTATGTCATGTTTTGTAACTGTATAGAATAATTTATATTTCTGATTACGGTTTTTATATCTTTGTAGGCTCTAGTGTGTTATTTGATCGTGGTTATGTTCCTACCAGTTTGTAAAATATTGCTAATAAATATTGCATAATATAATATTTTTTAACAGTTATTTTTTTTACTTTTGTCGTTTGACTTTCAAATATATAGAATGCAGCAAGTTTGTTTTATGCGCATTTCTGTATTATGCATTGTTGAGGAATTTAAAAGTTTGCAGCATTTAAAATAGGGGAAAAAAAAAAAAAGTGACATAGTGGGGAAGAGGAAATTGAGTGTCCTGGAGTTAAGTTGAACGAAGTAAAGGGAGATCAGTGTTCAAGAACAGAGATATATGTGCACACTCTACTCTGGAAAACTAATAAGAATGAAAAGCCCTGTTCTTTTATTGGTAAAGTGATGTCTATTAGGTTAAAGTTCAGTTGAAGTTTGATTGGATGATAAAACATTATGAGTTATTTCTTTATAAGTGTGCTTCGCAAGTTGGAAAAAAATAATAATAAATAAAAAATGGAGACGCAACAGTATGTGATACACAGTATGGCAAAGGAAAGAAATTTAGAGAAAATGCCCATGGCAAGGAAATTATGAGATAAAAAAATAATGAAATCCCATAATATTGTGTGAAAAAAGAATAAATCATTGAACTGGTTGGTTTCATTAAGATAATAGAAATACACAAAATAGTATGTCGCTACTGAAATGGACCATACACTTCTCCGACTTGAGGAATCGGACATCAGGGAGACACACCGCAATGCGTAACTTCGAGCTGCAGACGAACACTATACTCACAGAAACAAATGACGAAATGAAGTCCCACCATTGTTTACTGTCTACGAAAACCAGTATAGTTTTAAACTCAACCCACAGCAAAGTTAATTATTTCATCTTGCACGATAAGCTTTTCTGGGACTTTACTTGTCATGTTTTCGTACGTGACATAAATTCATGTGAATTTCTCTCTGTGGGATTTTGTGTTTTGCGTGATACATGGGAAATGCTGATTAACTTACTACACATATGCCATGCATTTCCGCAAAGTCACTAAATGAGAAAATGTTTCCCACTGTTATGTATCAGACACCTGTCCGGTAGAACGCTATACTTCACCTCCCCCACCCAGGGATTTTCGCATGTGGAATCGTGCCGGACGATGCCGCTGATCGGTGGGTTTTCTCGGGCATCTCTGCTCCATACTCACCTCGCTCGATCCTCATCGCCTCCCAAGAGCTCGATGTCAAGAGCCGCCAAAATCTCTTCACGCACTCACTCATTTCTCCCAACCCACCGCCAAATAAATGGCCACCAGTAAGCAGAACACACATATTCTACCTTCATAAAGATGCCACAGAAACGAGATCATATTTTAGTAAAATAGGCAAGGGGCTACAGACCTCCGGCACGTACACGTTGAGATAGAGGCAGTCCTCGGACATCTTGGCGGTGGTGTAGTTCATGATGCCTTGGGGACAGTAGGTCCCCTGCTCAAGAGCATCTCTGACACCTGTCCAGGGCTTCACCGGCTGCGGAGACTGCAACCGGAGGAGCACCACGCATTACACACAACTGACACAGGAATACCAACACACACTTCACCTTGATAATTTTTTCCCCCAAAAATACGCCACGTTAAAAAAAAATTTACATAAGACAATCATTTCAACATTAATTACAGGTACACAAGTATTCACTACGACGCCAGTTTTCAATTGCATCCTCTGATAATAAATGGGCCGATCTTTCAGCCTGGTTATCAGGCATCCGATATTTTTAAAGGAGAAATGTTGAGGTTAGTATGAGGGGATTACCAGGAGTGGGAAACTCCGTCGGTGTGTTTAGGACTGTGACTAGTGCCGTCCTTTCACACTCTGCAAATACTGCAGGCTCCTCAAACCCACATGTACCTTCTTGGATGTACCACAGCTTACGTCAACCCATTGTTACCAAGGAATTTAGGCCAACCTTAGCGCTGAGCACATCTTCAGCATCACAAATAACTATTACAATCTTAAGTGACTTATTAATTTTAAAACTTAATCAACTGGAATAGTTTTTAAAATTAAAATTTTTAAATTGTTCTGGTATTTACCACGAAAATGTTGATTTATAAAAATAAAAAAAAGTACTTGTCAAAATGCGGTGTTTATTGTAGTTAAATATCGGGTACGTAATGCAACAGGAATTTTTTCTAATATACTCAAGCTAGGCCAGTAAATATAAAATGAATTCAACCAATGTGACAAATAAAAATTTACGTTTTCGTCGCTGTATACGATGGTATGTAACACTGAAATGCTAATTACAATTTTACATTTACATGCTTGACTTACTCATACTTTTATAACATATCAAGCCCTCCTTTCTCTAAAGTATGTCTTTAAAATGTTTGAATCATATATAACAAACTCTAATAAATGATATAATAAAATTAGAATACCTTCAGAGTTACAGATCGTATATATATATATATATATATATATAAAAATGAAACCTCGTACAAAGTTCTATTCTTTCCTCCTCCTGAAAATAGGTTAAAACTCAGTGTACACGCACCTTATTTTTTTTAATTGTTGCTCACATATACAGGGGATGGACAAATAATATGAACACCATGCAATATAGTACATTTTGTTACATGTTGGCAACACTGCTTCCGTGTAAATAATGCGACGCGTATGTATTGCACAGTTTACGTGCCAAGTCTTATAGGTTATATTTCAGTGTATTATACGCTTTGTTCCGCGACGGTTAAAACAAGCGATCGGTGAAATGTGTGATCTCTCAGACTTCGAAAGAGGGCAAATCGTTGGTGCTCGATTAGCGGGAGCGTCTGTGATGAAAACCGCTGAATTGTTTAATGTTTCACGAGCGACAGCATCCACGGTAATGACAGCATACACAAAACATGCTAAAACATCATCGGCGAAGAGGAATAGTGGGCGAAACCCAAAGTTAACTGACAGAGACCGATGAACATTAAAAATATTTGTGGCCAGATAACATAAAACTACCGCGGCAAAAGTCACAGCAGAACTCAACACTCACTTGAGTAATGCTGTTTCGACAAAAACAGTACGGCGGGAGCTCCACAAAGCTAACATTCATGAAAGGGCTGCAATTGCGAAACTCTTTATAACGGAAGCCAACGCTAAGTTGCGAAAGAAGTGGTGCCACGATCATAAAACCTGGACACTTGATGATTGGAAGAATGTGGTATGGTCCGATGAATCATCGTTTACATTGTTTCCTACAAACGGCCGGGTTTATGTATGGAGAACCCCAAAATAAGCCTACGATCTGGACTGCCTGCTTCCTACAGTCAAGCATGGGGTAGGTTCCGTTATGATTTGGGCGGCTATATCGTGGTATTCAGCTGGTCCTCTCATTCACATAACTGGCCGGATTACTGCGAATGAATATCTCGACATCCTCAATGATGAAGTTCTTACTATGACTAGCATATTGCTGCCAAGATGATAGCATATTGCTGCCAAGATGATAGCATATTGCTGCCATATTCCAAGATGATAACTCACCCATACACACAGCCAAAAAGGTTTAGTCTTGGTTTGAGGAGCATCAGAATATCATCAAACATCTTCCCTGGCCAGACCTCAACATAATTGAACCGTTATGGGGAGTTTTAGAGCAGAGAGTGAGGACCAGATTTCCATCTCCAACATAATTGAAGCAATTGGCTGATGTTTTGGTACAAGAATGGGACAACATTCCGTTGGAAAGTATTCAGACACTCTACGAATCTATTCCGCGAAGAATTGCAGCTGTTCCAAAAGCAAATGGTGGCCCAACACCTTATTAATAAATAAATATTGTGTATATGTCAGGTGTTCATATTATTTTGTCCATCCCCTGTACATTGCTTATGACAATAGCATCACTTTTGGATGATAAAAGCCGGAAACACTGAGATAAATATTGTTGAGCGAAAAACAGTTCGATACTATATTCTTGTTCATATGATTATTGGATAGTATCTGTATCGCACAAAACATAGTATCTAGAGCATATATCATAGATATAACATGTGCTTCTCAAAACATTTGTAAAAATTTCTGGAGATTCAACCATATGTCATTAATTTATAGTTTTAGCTGTATTTATGTGCATAATTTAAGGTGAAGCATTGGTAATTTTTGAAGCAGCAGTTTTGCCTTCACAACCATTTATTGCGTATGTTTGAACAGGATAATAAGTCTGCGCTATCTTACAGAAACAGCAACTCTATAAAATATGCTTAAACAAACGAACGAACCTTTCTGGCGTAGGACGAATGGTTTGTGGATGGAAGGAGTATATCGCGACAACGAAGCGAGGGACTGAAGAGAACAAAATTTCATATGAAGTGTTTATCTCTCCCGTGTTTAGTATTGTGTAACCAGCGTAGGAAGGAAAATCGCATTGCAACGCAGTGGGGGATGTATTATTCAGCTATATTATAATTATACGACTCGTTGAAATGCCTACGACTCGACCTGGGTAATCACCACCCAGCTTGTTATAGAGAATGTTTGTGATCAACCACTTTGGTGGCCATGGTACCTGTTTAAATCTATGAGCTTTCTGATGTACTCCATTCCTCCTCTCTTAAATGGATTCGTCTTGTTTCTCATTACTCAGTTTATTTGCTCTCTTCATTCTTGAACTCACTTATATATGAAACTAGCTCTATCGCCTCATGAATCCTGTACATCAAGTAACGCGAATTTGTCAGACGTAAGCGAAATTCTGGGTAAAAAAAGCTTTCACTTTGGGTTTATTCTCAGGCATCGTCAACAATTGCGACTAATAATCGTTACTTGCTTAGAATTGTCCATAATTAATGAATTATATAGAAATCGAAGACTGAAATGAGTAGCTGCGGCCGATAGGGTATATGTTTAGTAAGTTGAGTAACACCGTGATCCATTCCAAACATTTGGGGAGCCATATGGACATATCTAACGTAGGTACTCTGCAGCAACTCGTTTCCCAGCAGAGACAGTCTTTCCTGACAACTGGAAGGAAGGAAAACACGACTTGTGTTTCGGGTTTCCTCGTGGCACTGACCTTGAATCGCAAGTCTCCAACCGGTGGCTGGGCGTAAGGAATCGCCTGGAAGCTGTGGTAAGTCCTGTTCCAGATGGACGTGGCTACCTTCCCTCTCAGGAGACCATCCTCAGTTTGCACGGTCACTGTGCCATCTCCAGCCTGCACAGCAAACGCAACAGTCCAGTGATGGTTACTTCCGACTTTTCTCAAGCCCTGGTAAAACTTTGCTTTCAGGATATTCCTCCACCTCATGCAAACAAAGCTTAACCTAGTTTAGAACACTAACCCCAAAAGGACAACGTACCGTATTCATGTGCACTCAGTTTAACAATATTTGCACGAGAACTACTTCTTACCAAGAATTAACAACATACCCGTTTTCACGCTTTTTATTCATGCAAATTATAAATTAATTATTATTATTCACAGAGGAATTATAATTAATGGTTGAATTTAATAAAAATAAAATAGTTTTATATTAAGAGGAATAAAACGCGCGTGAAACATGATATATTTAGTAAACAACTAAATACTTCACACATGGGGTAATTTGTTAAAAGTTTGAACTGGAGTAGAGTGTGCCAACACTCAATAACATTCTCGCTAAGTATACACTACTCTATTTTTCCAGACCTGCACAGCAGTTCATTTAAATATTCTTTTATCAAGAAATTATAGTTTACTAATGGAGGACAGCTTAAACTCTAAGCCAGTCTAAGCCTAACTAAAATCAACGCATAAATGAAATTGCTTACATCCGATTTTATCCAGTTATTTCGTGTTCCTAAAGTAATAACTTAGCAAGCTTGGTTATCGAGGTAACAAATTCGGTTTAGTGTACTATTTCTATACACGCTTTCGTATACAATTTTTTTACCACACTCGTTTTGAGTTTCTGCAATTAATTATTTACGGCCACATGGTTAAATACAATAGTCTTTTAATGTTAATTCAAGGATAACCCAGAATGTTAATTTCTATCAATGTTCACCTAAACCTAAAAACACACGTACATAAGGCGGATTACTGCTCCAAGAAGCGACTATGTGGATTGTTTAAATCAAATAAAGCTAATGATAAGTTAAGTACTATAAGTAATGTATTTGTATCTAATAAAGTACAGCTTTTAACTAAAGATATAATTTTAAAGAATTTTCGATTAATTGATTTGCAGGTAATATTTACACTCAGCGAGCATCTATATGTTTTAACCGTAATTTCATTGTCACCAGAAACTGTGGCGAAAGTCTTGCAGCCACGGAAGGAACCCACTTAAAGTAACAATGCATAACAAAATTTCTGTGTATATACAAAATGGCTACTGAGAGGAAGCCTGGCTATAAGGCTCGACCCGGCTGGTTCACGATTTATGAACTTATTACAACGTGGTTCGTGTTCAATTGCTTGGATCTACTATTTATTGTGATAGGTTGTGCAGCAAATATATCCATTGTTCTGCAAGAAATTTTTTTTGTTATTGTAATAGGTGTGGTTACTGTATGTGCTGATACTTACTTGTTGCAAGGGAGACGAAGCAACTACTGACGTAAGACACACAAGCACCACAGCTGCCAACATCTTGTCCAGACAATACAACAATCACGGTCCCGTTTCATGCCATTTTATATTCATATCAAACCTACGTCAAACATCGACCTCTGGCTCAAACACTTCTGAATTCATAAAAGTATAATAGTGCTGTCGTAAGAAAGTGATGAGCAAAATTTGTATTGCTGATACAGTTCAAGTATAGAGATAAAAGAACGAAAACAATAATTTTGAAGATATATTATTATTAATATGGTTACAACTCCATTTCAATATCTTAAAGCTGAGATCTTCCACTGTGGGCTGCAATAGTAATATTGTAGTAGATATGCGGTTCAGTTGTATGTAACGGACGTTTATCTGAATTAATTTGACTCTCCGGCAAGAAGAAAGCAAGGATTATACAATTATTGCTATTTTAATGTCTGCTAAATATTTAAATAATGCGAAGAAAATTGTCCAACAAAAATTGTATACGTGTGTATTATATTTAAAAATACAATAGTACACATTTAAATTCGAATCAGTGGAAAACCACTGATTCGCAGCGAAATATTCAATTACTCGAATCAGCGAAAATGGCTCCACTTATGTGATTTAGCCATAATTCCTCGTTTGCAAACTAAACATATGGCGATAAAATTAAGAAGCACAATTTTTACTAGTTTAAATCTGGTTTAAATGTATTTAATTTTGCCATAAATATTCAACAAAACACTAAAATAATAAGTATCACGTGTCTACTCTGCAATTTCTTATTTGTGGTCATCCATATTACTACCTGTGTAAATCACTAAATATTGTAAATTAACCTAAAATGTTTACATGCCCCATTTCGAAAAAAAAGTGCGATACACTTAAATTACATACATTTAAGCAGTCTTCTTAGCACTATCTGTATGCCGAATTCGGTGATAGTCGAGAAGGTAGTTCTCAATAAGTTATATAAAAATATTTATTTTTTACATAGCACTTCCTTGCTAAATGACGTACTATTGAGAAAATTATTTATGAATTTAATGTTGACAGTGTTACTTGTCAACATATCAATTAAAAACTAGTTAAATGGTCCCTGAGATGTGGCATGGATCCCACACATTTAAAATGGCCAGAATTTTGAAAATAAGCAACTAGCATGGCTAAAATCTATCAACGTTGTTTGTCTTTGTTAAGTATAACACGTGTATAGTAGTGTTTGATGACATTCTGTTCACAAGTTGAAATATTGTTAGGGTCACACACGCAGAAACATAGTCTGGAACATGTTATCTTAAATCTACCATTCCTTCGTAAATGTTGCTAAAAATAAGAGGATATTCACATCAAGTATTAATGTGGATACAGATATTAATCCACGTGTGTGTTGATGCATGCCATCTTCGTGGTAACCTGGAATGTCATTGTAACTTAGTCATTTCGTGAGTTGCAGCCTCTCCAGATACGCCCAAGAATGTTTGAGATAAAAAAAATATGTATTACTTACTGTTCAGTGAATATTGGCTTACCCGGCCACGCGTTGCTGTGGCATAAAAGATTTTGGTTCTATTCATTTCTGTGAAATTAATTGAAAGAAGTATACGTATTTTCAAAATCTTTATTATTGAAGTACGTTTGTATACAATGTTTTTAGTTTTACCATCTTCCGCGCGTATGAATAAGTTGGATGGTTCAAACAGCTGAAATGTTTAAACAGACAGCTGTCAACAAAAGCGCTTCCTGATGCGAAAGCATGGTAAAAATGAGCATTTTGCAGATTTTTAGTACCTTTGCAGGTAATACAGATAAAAAAGAAAGGCGTATAAACACTCGTGGGAACGAAAGGAAGGTTTATAAAAAAAAAACAGAATGAAAATTGGTTTTTTTTTTTGGGAGTTACACGCGTCCGAACAAACGGACACAACATATATATATATATATATATCTAGAATATGTCTAATTCAGCGAGCATTGTTGTATTGTTACCGATATCTTATTTTTTAAACTGTCGTAACTTATCCATTTCAAAAGTTACTGGTATGCCAGTCCGTCTGAAATATATAAAAATAAATTTAAAACAGCGGGTTTAATAACTGATTTTAATTTTCAAAATAGCAATGTTCGATTAAAATACATTAAAATTGATACTGAGATGATAACATAGAGTCATTTTTCCCACCTTTTTTTTTTCACAAGGAAATTTTTGTTGCAGTTGCCTATGTTTAGGATGCTGTGACATCGCAATGAAAATGTAATTCGCATTGCAATATCCAACAAGTAGAAGTTGTTACTAATTTATTGGTCATAACAGAACAATATTATTCGTTGAACTAAAATACTAACGTTTCCACAATGATATGGGGTTCAAAGTATTCTTTAAATATGAAAGTTGTAATTAGATATGTGGCTGGATAAACCTAAATGGATAAAAAGAGAAATGATGACATTCGAGCATAACTGAATAACAATATCAAGTAAGGTGGAAAGAACACATAGATCGTACGCCAGAAGATAGAAGAATTGTAAAAACAACTAAGCTGTATAAACCAAGAGGCAGAGCATTCAAAGGAAGGCCAACGAAGAGATGGCTCGACCAATTTTAATGCAGTCAGAACGGGTCACTAGTCTCAACCCCTGCCTGTTATGTCTTAACTCTATTTTCTGAAAAACCATATAAAAGAGAAAATATTGTATTATTCCGATTTGCTGTGTCTCGTTCAGAAAATTAATGTATTGATAGTGCTTTCAATCTGTAAGCCAAAAACAGGTGGTATATAATTCACAGCCAGTGACTATTTAGTTAATCTTGGGATGGACACAAACTCCATATGCCCATAATAACCAAGTCTAAAATGTTTAATATTGTCATATTTTGCAGCAACGTAGTTTAAATAACAGATTTAGTTGTAATTTTTTTTTAAATTTAAGTACGTGTTTAGTATTCACGCATTTATTTACTAAATCTAGGAGGGGCATATGTTTTCATATGTGGGGAACAGTGAAAGGTGATGCAGCCGCGATGGCTGAGCGGTTAGCCTACTCACCTATCACCAAGGCGCCCGGTTCAATCCCCGGCCGGGTCATCCCCGGATTTTCGCACGTGGGAATCGTGCCTGACGATGCCGTTTGTCGGCGGGTTTTCTCGGCGATCTCCCGTTTCCCCTGCCCCTTCATTCCGGCGCTGCTCCATACTCACGCCATCACCCTCGTCGGCTCTCAAGACTTCGCTGTTAAGAGTCGCCCAAATCTCTCTACTCACTCGAAAGATGACGTCTTCCTGACGTGATACATGTTACAGCCACCAAACATTTTGCTGACGAGAGATACACATGAAGGTGTTCCACGTAAAATATATAATGTTTTTGCCATTTCCTAGTGCAATTGTGCATTATCTGTTATTAACAAATCAGCAGGGTTTATATGTAAACTACAAAATTTTTAACTGGTAGTGATATTAATACTGATGAGTTACCTTGCTCACAGATACCTAATTTTATCAAAATTGCAATTCTTCATTTTTTAAGATTTTATCGTGAACCCCAACTGTGTATATTTAGTGTTGGCGTTAGCGCTTTACAATAACAATTTTCTTTAAATGAAGTATAATGCATACAATTATTAAAAATGTTATTTCTAAATAAACATTTTTTTTGGTGTTTTTGAAACTTTTTACACTTCCAGTTTTAAGGTTGTTTTAATATCACCCACCCTACATGGACATCAAGATAATCTACTTCACTGCTGCCCGAGGTAACTATTCTCTCCACACTCCTCACATTCTATATCCTGAACCCACTCCTCTGAAATTTGCTTTCATACCTACAAATTAATTTTTTTAGAGGATTGCAATTATTGTTAAAATTCATTAAAAATAATGTGTAATTTGGATAACAGAGAATTTCTATAGTAAAAAATGTGTTCATTATTGTACTTGTAGTATTAATATTTTTTTTTTCATTTATTGCATTACCTGAAGGCACGTATAAAGATTCGGCAATATTTTCTCATCAATTATGCTGACTTGCTTCAGTTAATACTTGAAAACTTTCTATTGGAATACAAAAACGCATTACGTGTTTACATTAACCACGCAATAGAAGCGCAACATTCCCAGGAAAAAAAAGGCAACAAAATCTGTTCTTCCGAACTCGTGTTAAAAGACGGAACAAATACATTCAGCACCAAAAATTTATGAAAACAAAATAATTTGGCAGAAATGTAATAATGAAAGGAGGGAAATTAACAAAGGTTTTACTTGAAAATCGCTATCAAGTTTATTTTTGTTTTAACGCTAGTATACATTTTGAGCTCACCAGTCGTTAGAAGTTTGTTGGTGTTGTGGTAATTCATTCCTAGTCAATTCATGTTTCCTCAATATTGCTGCTAAAAATACATTTACTGCCATTTAATTTTGAAATCAGCTACTATAGGCTGTTAACCGTAAACTGAGCACTTTTCAAAGCCCCTGCTTAAGATTTACGTGTACGCACATTGCGTGTTATTCCACCATATGCAAAATTAACGTTGCTGTGTGCCTGATCACTTTGTTCATGCGTCGGTAAAGTAAAACTGTTAATTATTTGAAAAAACAAATATTTTACCAATTGGTTAATCCTCACGCTTACACACAGTAAGAAAACAAAAAGCGAAATATATTATTCCAGTATTCACAAATGTTAACATAAAGTTTTAAGTTCAAAGTTAAGATATGGAACTATTTACCTTTTGTTGTTACCAACTTTACTGGATGCATGCTAGTCGGCGTGCCCGTTAAAATAGGTGCAGCTGGGGGCGGTGAAATTTTCCAAAGGTTGGTTTCCAGAGTTCTCAATTAACCGTGAAAATCCTATAATAAAATACCCCATTACTTCGCCTTACGTATGCAGTTATATACCATCTCGCCCAAATAAATATTTATTAATTTCATTTTATCAGAGTTGAAATGAACATTTGAACGTTTGTCCCTTCATCAGGCGGGTCAGTAACATGAATGGCGGACGGCTGGTGCTTTAGTCTATTCGCGGTTTCTTCAAACTTTTGGAATCAAACCTTTAAAAAATCACACCATGTATGACTTTCTTGTTTGTTTTCTAATAATGTTAAGTATCACAAACGTTTTATACTTGTGTTAACCTTTAAGTACCTTCTCTTAGGTTAAATTAAAATTTTATGAATACGTTATATATAAAATATAATAATTTTATAAATAATTAATATGAATTAAAACAGTGAGAAAATAGGTGTGTTGGTAATGCCAAGTAAGAAATAGTCCTGATGCAAATTATTTTCACCCCGAGCGCGCACGAATGCGGTGCGTTGTCCCTTGGGTGTAATTTTCTAGACTCTGATAATCTTTGTTTGCATTAGGCGGAGGGATATTCTGACAGTAGAACTTTGGCAGTGCTTCAGAAAAGTGTGAAGTAACCGTGAATGGACTACAACTGGAACCCACTGCACTACCNAGTAGAACTTTGGCAGTGCTTCAGAAAAGTGTGAAGTAACCGTGAATGGACTACAACTGGAACCCACTGCACTACCCACGGACAGAGCTGTAGCTCCTGCCGGCTCGAAGAGCAGGCGGAGAAAGGTTTATAAGGGGCTGGAGCAGCGGCCGAGTGAAGGCCGGCAGAAAACAGGAATACCCCGAGAAAACCCCAGACGTTACCACACTCCTCGTCAGAACAATTCCCGCCTTCCGGAACTTGGAGTTGAACCTGAAACAGGAGCAGGCATAGACTTTCCGATTTGGTGGAGAGGTGGAAGGGGGAGGGAGGAAGTAGAATCATGTAATTTTCTTATTGTGCATTTCCAGGTATATACTTTTTATTCGTGGTATGGGGGGAGAGGTTCAATGACTTAATTTTGTAAAATAATACAACATTAAATTAAACTAGTAATTCAAACAATTCGGACATTATTTCATTTCATTAAAAAAAATTACAATTTCAATGTTTTTGCCGATGTGAGGGTTTTGGGTAGGTGAAAAGGGGGAGGGGTTAGATTATCTGTGTGTGTATTTTCCACCTTACCCTCTGGATCCATCACTGTGACCTAGGGGTGGCCGCAGTGGTGTAGTGGTTAGACTGATTGCCTCCCACATAGGCGAGCAGGGTTCGATTCCCGGCGGGGCAGCTCCCGGACTTTCGCATGTGGGAATCGCGCCGGATGATGCCGCTGGTCGGCGGATTTTCTCGGGGAACTCCCGTTTCCCTCGCCCCTCTTCATTCCGACGCTGCTCCGTACCTCACCTCGCTTCACCCTCGTCGGATCTCAAGACCTCGATTTTAAGAACCACCCAAATCTCTTCACTCACCCGCTGACCTGGGATCCCAGCTTTGCGAGACTAGTGACTGGTTTTCGAGACAGCCATAGGTCCTTCTTTGAAGGAATCTGAGCCAATTGCAGATCACGTATCTCTCTCTAGGCTGAAGAAATTTTAGCCTAGTTGAATGACCAAATGACGAACGGGAAGATCCAGTGAACTAATTGGGAAGATTACGCACACTTCTATTAATTTCAGCTTCCTCGCATATATAGATGTAAAACTAAAGTACCTTAAGCCATTTAATGCAGAAAAGGAATAATAATGTAGTTTAATTATTTACTCAATTATAATATTTTACATACTACCATATCCCAGCACAGGTAGTTTTTCAATTAACGTATCTTCCCCTTTTTTTAAATTTATTTCCTTCCTTTAATTATTTACTATTATAGGAATAAAAACATCTAAATTTGAGGACTAAAAAATATTGGTGATTGTTCCGTATTGCGTACTCTTATGGTAAAACCATAGGAAACCTGCGAGTGCACTATCG
>NQII01000945.1:10014-115898 GCA_002778355.1 Clitarchus hookeri
TTTGAGTGGCACACTTCCATACAATCGCTAGGGTTCTGACCAGCGTGATGACAGCATAAAGTAGATGAGGCAAAGTGAATAGAAAATTGGATCCCACTGATGAAACTAAATGCACTAGAATTAGATATCAGTACGAGACAGCTTGAAGATATCTGCAAGAAAATCCAGCACTGTTGTCCTCGCCAGCCAGCAGACAGCAGTACTTATGTTTATCTATAGATGTCAAAGGCACAGTACAACCATAAAAAAAATAAAGATGAGGTAGACAGATCTCGCTGGCTGCGCACAACCAATCTCAGTGTCCCAACATTTAACTGCTTTTCTGCCAATATTGCTAGCAAAAACGGAGTGGATTGGGTTTGAGGTTAGAACACTGTTTAGTAAACAAGTGCTTTGAGATGTTTTTATACTTAGTCTAAGCAATTTGTAATGCAGTTTAATTAAATTCGAGTTGGTAAAAGTATTTTATTTATATAATAGTGCTTGTCTTTTAAAAATTAAGATATAAATAAACACGTTCATCATTGTTGACCCTGTGACTTTGACAATTGTGTTCCTTTGAGGTAGGTCACTGTTGGGTACATGCGCAGAAGACGAATAAGCAGTCTACTTCGTCTTTTGTCTATGGTACCAGCATGGTGGATATGAAAACAAAATTTTCATTCTACTCTCTGTAAAGTTTATTTAACAATTGTCAAAAATTAAACCATTTAAACTAATTCTTAATACATCAAATGTTTCAGAATTGGAAAACATTTAATAACAAATGATAATATATAAATTTTGAAATATTCTGAAAATTCAATTTTAAAAACACCTCCTACCACAAGGTTATTTTTCGCACAATCGCCCATGCTAATTGTATAAAGCTGTATGGTATTTGTCTCTAGTGTATTTGTGAAACCTCAGTGTTTTTGGATTGTCCATGAAGTTGCGCACAAGCAACTCGTATACCATAAAAATGTCTCACTCCTTGTTTTTTGTGATTGAACCATAAGTCAGTGAGGTAATTTGTACTATTTATTTTTAAGGTAGCAATGTTTTCCACCCAAATTCAATTTAAGTAGTATTTTCACTTGTTATGTAAGTAAAAACACATTTACAAATAAAAAACTGAATTAAGTCACCTGTGGACATAGAAAAGATGAAAAACAGGAATGAATGAAGTTGCTGAAATAAATAAAACATGATTGAACTTCAAAATTACTTTCACCAAATAATTTTCATACACAATAAAAAAAACCATAAATGACAGCTATAACTTTTTTTTAAACAAAAATTAGAACTATAAATGATAAAATATTTACTGTAATTATTTAATGTATATCAGACGAGTGTGTGGTGTTCTGACTTTGTTTCTTGGTACATTTTAGTTTCAGGTGCCGATTCACTGTGTGCTGGAGGGCTTTGAAGAAACAAGGCCTGTCGTGGTGTTCCAGAATGGAGTGGCAACGCCTCTGAATGCAGCCCTCAAGACAAGGAAAAATGCTGATGTCACCACGCTGCTCAAGCCAGGCGAAGTGATACAGGACTGTTGCCTGGTGGTGCATGAAGGAATCAAGCAGGTTGCCATTCTCGCCAAGACTTCAAAGGCAAGTAATACCCCACTTAGCATTGCACTGGTGGAATACTGCTTCATGAAACTAGGTAGATTCATTGTGACACAATGCCTGACAGTGCACAGGGTCACTATTGGAACATGAGAGACTTGTGGAGGCAGTTGAGGTACCTTCTCGTAAAATGATGTAAAGAAAGGAAAAGGGTACACTGCCACCACAGTATTTTTGTCTTAGGTGTTACCAAAACCCTGTCTACTATGATAGTGAGAAAAAACTAACTGTTGCTCATGACAGGGTGAAGTCCTGCAAGTCAGTTCTTCATAGGGGAAGAGTACGGGAGATGACACAGCCTGGGCTGGTCCACAAACAAATGGTCTTGGCAGCAGGGAAGTTAGTTCATATTAAAAAAAATTTTGATCATTAACGATTGGATTAAACTTACCATTTACTGTGTATCCTTTAGTGGTAAGTCAGTCAACTTGAGTGAACTCCCTAACTCATTAATTATGATGGTCTTTGACCTCCGTACAGTTAGAATAAATTATAATTTGCACAACATTTAATGCACGCTGACCACGGATTCAATTCATGAAGAAACCTGTGCTCAACACACTTAAGATTCCAGAACAGTATTACTCTCTTATTAAACAACTTACTCCAAACGACTACACGAGAGCTATGAAACGACCAGCAAAAAAGCATAATGCGCAATAGAATTCGGGAAACTAATCTGTCAACCCTGGCCTGAGAACAGTACGTTTATTCACTATAAATTGAGGTAGATAAGTGTGTCACACAGACCAGCAAATTAACTGTAATTATCCCCCTAAAGAAACCTATATCACAAAGTCGTTATCAGTTTGTAAGTGCCCGTTAACACATAATTATATTGCCTACCCAGCTTTGACATGCTGCGAGCGACGACATTATCCCTTGATAGCGTCGCCACAATTGTGCTCCTCGGGAAGAACAGTTAAAGACGTACACACCTTGGTTTCCTAAGTCTTTGGACGCCCGGCCGCCTCTTTGGTTGCCATGGCCTGTGGACAGACTGCCCGCAATGCATGGCTGCGTGTGTTGCATAATGCCTCGCCTCCCCTTCTGGAGAAGATGCTGCAAGTGGTACGGACCCCCAACCATCGCCGCCACAGGTGGTGTGGTGCATGCTAAAGTTTAATCTCGCTCTCTCTCTCACTCCATGCCTGACCTCCCTCACTCGCCCCCCAGTCGGAGCATACATAAGAGGCCATGCGTCCCTGAATCTGCCCAGTTATCGGCCGGTATCCCTGGCCGCACCGACCCCCTTCTGGGAATCGTAGCATTCTGCGACCTACTGGAACTTTAAGGCTTTGAGCATTGGACCATCGCTAGGACATCACGACAAGAGATCTCCGGGGTTACTCTCACCCCTACGGCGACACGCAAGACACTGCATCCGTGTACTCCTTGGCAATCTAGAGACAGCCCTTTGGGCTTCAGACAGGGTACATACACACTGGATGTGTTTAACTTATTGGCTGGCCTAATAAGTCTAATCATATCTACTTTGGTGTTTTCCTTACGCTCTGCTCACTATTCTTCTACACTTCTCCTTGCTTTCTCCTCTTTCATCCACAAATCCTCAACCATACTTTCAGGTCAGAGTATGCTGCTCCAATCCCAGCCCCCACCCCCTGCACTTCAGGCTTTGTGGATAGTTGTATTCCCTCCTGTGCTGTTGGTAGGGTCTGCCAACACAGAGGAGTGCGTAATCTCTACCCACCTTAATGGCCGAGCATTCACCTGCTTGTCATTAATGCAAAGAGGTATTGTTTTCCTCTCCTGCCCTTATGGCATACTACAAACAGCACTCCCTCTCATCGCTGACAACTGGGGTATGGCGATAGTCCTGCCTTGTCGGTCGCCACGGGGAAGAAGTGTTTGGACCTTCTTCCACCCTAACAGGGACCAAAGATCCCATGACGGTAGCCCCGCCAACTGATTGCTCTCCTGTTAGGAGTTGAAGGTGGCTCTGCTAGGGAAGTGCACCGTGAACCCTTCAGCACTCAGGGTTGGTTCGGCCTCGGCTTGTCTCAACACTTAGTTAGGCCTCTTCGTCGCCTGCTGCTCTCTTGCGTGGCCGACCGTAGAACCTACCGGCATGCCCTACACCCGTAGGAGTGGTACCAGACTACGTATTAGAAAGCAGCTACCAACACCAAGCTTAATTTGGGCTGTAACCCAGCCCCAACTGCACTTTGCAGCATCACCCCCGGGAATGAGCTCAAGTCGCCCTACAGTTGCAGAGGCCTCACCTCCCAGTTCCCTCCCCCTCCTTATTTCAGCTCTCATTCAAGACTGCTGGAGAGCCACATCCAGTCTTCATCGCCCTCCGCCAAGGACTCAACGTACCACTGGGTCTCGCAAACCCGTGGTACCACCTCAGCCAAGCCAGCAACCCTCCTCGGGCCTCTACCTGCATCACCTGCCGTAGCACCACCTTCGTCCCAAACCTGGGCACGAACTCCAGCAGGAGCCAATCCCAGCTGATGCAAAGCCAGGAGCTACCCCGGGCAATGCCCATTAAAGGTAAACCAGTTGCGGTGTGCAGGCCGGTAATACGTAAGGTTGTTTGGCACACTCCAGACTTTGTATCAAGCCGCCAAACCACGTGCCCCAGATTGTATACCAGCCTGCCTCCAGTGAACAAACCATTAGTCAATCTTGACAACCAGCCGTGTCTCTGACAGACACACCTATAACTAGTCCTATGGTGACATCCCCGTCAATCGCAGACGTCACGCGTCACCGTGCATGAAGATTTTGTGTTTGTGAGATCTTTTTCTTATGTATTGACGTCGTGTAATTATTTTGTATAGACTTTGCAATTTGTAAAGACTTGCTTGTACATACATTGTTTGCATAAAACGTCATGTTCCAACACAAGTGTAGTGACTTTCAATCGGAAATATGAGTTTGAATTTCAATGGGTGTCAGTAGACATTAATTTTAACAGTTTGGCACAATGTGCATGTTAAGTAAACTGACAATCTCATCAGAATATAATAGAATAGGGTATTTAATGGTGAAAAATTTACGAGAGGAGACATAAATCGGGTAACAAATATTTACAAATGTTATATTCATGATATGAAAATGATTTTTGTAAGTGCTTGACGTGCCACGAGCAGTGTCTTTTACATACATAGCTTCAACCTCTGGTGCTCACCCCCTAGTACACCATATCGCGAAGTGCCATCACTTATTTTGCCTCTGTACCAGTCTATTTTACAAGTCATCTTAGAGGCAGGCAATCTGCACATCACCGCACTCGAGTTCAAGTGAATGTGCCCATCCCCTCACTAGGCTTGCCCTGTCTGGCAGGCAGGTATCGAATTTGCATGCTGGTTGCACTTCAGTGTAGGTTTCTTCTTCCACGAGGCCTGCTTGAGCCGCCTGTAGCTCACCACAGTTCTCGAGCTGTATATATTTCCTTGCACTGCCTTCTGAAGAGGGACTTGTAGAGTAGAGTAGTAGGATGGCATCTCCAGACTCCAGTTGAAACTCTTGCCAGCTAGCCTCTGTACTTGCGAAAGCTTGTCTTTAGCAGTTCTTAGGTTGCCCCGTTTTTTTTCCTCTCCTAGCATATTAACTTGTGTTTTTCAACGCATAGTGGAAGCTCTTGATGCAGAGCCTCTTGCTCCGATACTCTGCTTCGAACCTTGTTATCATCCTGCTGTATTCAGCTTGGCAAACTTGATCCCTCATCCATCAGATGCTAGCGGCCACAGGTCAGAGATACATTTTTGTAAAATCTTAAGATAGTATAAAATATATATATGCCAGTTAACTCTTTGTGGCCCAATCAATTATCTTTCGTTTCACGTCTTCCCTATTCACTTTGCCTTCTGTGTGATCATCCACCTGCATGCATGACCATCGTGTTAGAGAATCAAACCACGTCCCTACTGAAGGGCGCTCCCATCTCTTGTCAATGTTTGGTGTCTAGTGTTGGCTGGTAACATTGCCCTCTAACACCACTGGGGCAAGGGGAGAGAGAGTGCCTTTCTCTGAAGTTCCTGAGACTTGAGGAGAACAAACTCACAGGGTCACTGCAACTCTCACTGGTTGCGCCACTTACTGAGAGCTTTAGTTAGAAGCCTTGTGTGGGAAACACTGAGAGTCCAAGGGGAATTTGAGAACAGTAGCCGGTAATGACGCTCACTCAACTCTTCTCAAGGAAGATTAGAGGCCCCCACCACAAGCCGCTATAGGCCCGAGCACCGTCAATTGTGAGGCATACATCCCAATTGGTAATGTCACTAGAGATGCCGATCGATTGATAGACTCCAGCAGGAGTTTACCCCAAGGTACCTGCTCCAGGAAGAGTCGGTTTCTTCCTGAGCAGACCACGTCAGAACCTTTCCTCTCTGCTACGTTACTGTATTTTCATCTGCAATTGTGCCGGTGCCTACAGGACACCCACTAAATCCTGTAAAATGCTAATTCTTTACCCTTCATTTCTTTTTATCCCCTAGGCAATGTAATATCTCTGACTGTGCATAGTTGTGTACCTACAGTTATTCCAATGCTCTATCACCGGCGGGCCAGAAAAGGGAAAACAAAATCTATAATGCCCAAACTACGTGCTATGAAGAGCCAGGGTCTGATGGCCCCAGGGTTATGTATATGCACCTATACAACCCTTAAACATCTAATTTAGGAGACCCCATTTCCCTAGTCTCTAGAAGTATACTCAAGCCAGTGCACCATTAACCTGTTGCAGTTAGCATCATATTATAAACTGAGTTATTGCATTTAATTACCAAAATAATAGGAAGAGTGCATTAATGAGCCATGCTAAACTAGCAAAGCATACTGCTGCTGAAAATTGCTTAAAAAAGTGTTCACGTGTTGATATGTTCTGTCAGAGAAACTGTACAGATGGCACACCTACAAGTTTAGTTACAGATAAGTGATGCAAATACTTTTTTTTTTCCCCAGCAATTACTGACTTTTACTATGTAAATTCTTGGGCACAATTGACAAACATTTTACATATACATTTATAACAGACGCAGTTATAACTATATACACATGCACTAGATAACACTATCTCCGTGCTATTGCAACACCTAGGTTGTTCGGGTGTTTATTTTACAATATTTAGTGTCTAGAAAACAATTAATTTTTATGGAGTTAACATGGATAACCTGGTAAGAACCTGTTATTTGAAATGGCATTTAGAGTGGCCAGCCTGATATATTTGGCTATAAACAAAATTACATTAATAACGTTCCTTGGAATTTTAACTCTATTTGTATGTACCGAAGAGTCATCTAGCCTCATGTTGGATCATGAAAATTTGTTATTGATATTTCTTTCTAGCCAAGTGTTTGTTAGAATGCAGTGATGTGCTTGGACTCTTTGATGAAAGAGGGGTTTGCAGGTACAAAGACAGGAATAAAAAAAAAAAATAGTTTTAGTTCTCTCATTTTGATTTGACTGTTGGTTAAATTCTTTTTACTTTAATAAACATTCTGGATAAGCGACAAATGAAGATAGAAAAGAACTTGCGCAATGATGGTTTTTACTTATCTACCTTTGTGTTGACTCCAACTTATAATTTTATGTTGGAGAGTTGCATAAATGTTCTGTAGTTTTAATATATTCTGACTGTTAAGTGTTATTGTGGATAAATGTGCATATATGCTAATGAAGATGCATGTGTGCCTGCTTTCTTGCTGGTGTACATATCTGCACATGCATTTGGTGTAATGGAGTGGTTGCATGTTTATTTTGTTGGGGGTAGAGGAGACTCACATGTCCAAATAGAAATACAGTATACAAATGTGTTCGTATAGTTTGACTAGTCGCTACATATTATGTTGTGGCACTGTAGCATAAACATTAATATTCTATCTCACACTGGTGGAAAATGAAAAATGAACACCACTAAAGCAGTGACTTAGAAACACCATATGTGCATGAGGCACTGATAGAAGGTAGTACATGCAATGATTAACAGTGCTGTACTGTGGACAGAGTAGGAACCACGTACTAGGCATAACACCGCTGAGCCCAATATAACTGTAGTTGACTCTGTGAAAGAGTAGTTTGTTGTTTCAAGCGTTAGTCTGTGTTTGGTAAGCATTGTAGACATGCCACGACAGCATAGACAACCACACGTGAAATTAATGGACTTTGAACGAGGTCGTATTGTAGGCCTGAGGGAGGCTGGATGGTCCTTCCGAAGAATTGCCCAAAGCGTAGGACGTTAAGTGTCTGCTGTGCATCATTGGATGCGGTGGTCCAACGATGGTGCACATGCTCATCAACCTGGTACCGGACGGCAGTGCCATATGGATTCCTTCTTGGACAGCCGCATCAGACAAGTAGCCATTGCTGATTGCATGGCGACCGCCGCACAGATTAGGGCCACTGTTGCACACAGGCTGTCAGCTAGGACCATCACCAACCGTTTCCTGAATGCTGGGCTACGATCAAAGGTGCCGCTTGCCAGGCTTCCCCTCACACCTCACACCGTGCAGCCCGCCTCGGATGGTGTCACGGACAATGCAGCTGGAGGGATGAATGGCGCGGAGTTGTGTTTAGTGATGAGAGCTGGTACTGACATTGTCTTACTGGTCCATTGTTTCCTAGGGCCAGGTGGTGTGCTGCATGGTGCCTGTGTCCGAGGACTGGGTGTCGCACAGGTTCGAACTGACTTGCGAAGATGCTCCAGATGCCAAGCTGGTGGGACATGCCTTTGTGTCTGATGGTCAAATCTGCAGGCTCTTCACACTGTGTAAGTGTTTTCAGAAGTAGTGGCCAGAGATAATGTTTACTTATCTTTGAAATATAATGATTGCATTATAAAAAGTAGACGGAATACACAAGTACCTCATAGAGCGGTACTCGTGGATAGACACACACAAACACAAAAGTCGGATGAACTCATTTGGATGCACTGTCGCGCTACATTTTGCTGGCTAGGCCAACTTCATCAGGCAGCGAGCGGTGACACACTGCAGTCTGGTGAGCGGTGGGATGGCAAAGAGTGAACCTAACAGCCAGGAGGCGAACTAGGGTGGGGTGGGGAATTTTTGAAAAGGGGTGGAGCGGTTATCTATGTTGAAGCGAGGTGTCTATCTGGATTTTGTGATGTATTGGTGGGCCAGTTCCCTGCATCGCAGTTATGCACTTATTAATAGGAGGTAGATCCCTCACCACTATAGTTGTATAACAGGAGTCAAAGTTCTGGTTTTGAGATGTGGCATGTGCTGCAACTGGCTTCTGCAAATTTATTTTTGCCCCAGCTATGGCGTGTTTGATGTCCACTCGTGGCCTTTCATTCTCTGTCTGGGAGTGTTGGTAGTAATGCCAATGTACTCTGCATTGTAGTGAATGTACTTTAGGTGGTAGTTTTGATTTTGTGGTGCACAGTTGTAGCTGCCCTATGCAACACAAAATCTCATCTACCAGCTACAGTGCGTTCACTGTAATGCAGTGTACATTGGCCTTATCACCAACACACACAGACTGAGAATGAACGGCCATAGAGCGGACACCAAACAAACCATAGCTGGGGCTAATGTAAATTTGCAGGAGAAGCCAGTTACAGCACATGCAGCATTTCACAACCAGAACTTTGACTCCTGTTATACAACCAGAGTGGCGAGGGCCCTACCTCCTATTAATAATAGTGCATAACTGCGACGCAGGGAACTGGCCCACCAATACATCACCAAATCCAGATAGACACCTGGCTTAAACATAAGATAACCCCTCCACCCCATTTAAAATTTCCCGCCTCATCCTAGTTCGCCTTCTGGCCGCTACGTTCACTGTTTGCCAACCACTGCTCACCAGACTGCAGTGTGCCACCACTCGCCACCTGATGAAGCTGGCCTAGCTATCAAAATGTCTCGCATCCGCTCGGAAAATGTGTTCATCTGACTTTTGTTTGTGAGTGTCTATCTACAAGTACCGCCCTGTGAGTACTTTGCATTCTGTCTACTTTTTATTATGTAATTACTAGCTTAATGGCCTATTCCAATGAAGTATGATAAAGAACTAGGCTACACCAGAGAAATTGTAGTATAAAAAGACTAAAAAAAATCATTTAAAAAAATATAACAAAGCATTTTATGATTGTAAAAGGAAAGCTAGTTTTATTACTGCCAAAAACTTTTATACTTGTAGACATTAACATAATATACTGTAATTTGCAGCAAATAAAAAATACATAAAGTATTTAGATTCCATTGCTTGTGAATAATTGCATGCCTAAATCATGATTTTACTATTTATACTATAGTTTTGGAACACACAAATAAAATAAACCACGCAATTGATCAAAAAATGAAAAAAGGGGAGCAATAGAAAAAAATACTTTACCTAAACTTAGGGATAGCCACGAATCGGAAACATCTTGCAAACATTTTTGTATGTTCGTCAATTAAAAAAAATCATTATGAACTAATTTTGGTATCTTGAGGTAGTTCATAACACTTTATTTGGTGTTAAGTACAGTATCTCAAGTCAGCAAGTGAGTAAATTCACTTATGTTTTTCAGGATTCTAAATTTGTGATTTGGTATATGATTATAAAAAAATTGAGTAAATTTACTTATGTTTTTCAGGATACTAAATTTGTGATTTAGTATGCAATAATACAAAAATGTAATTTTTTTTTTAATTTTACCTTTTGGGAAATGACAATACACACATTGTGTCTATAAATTCAGGTATTAAAAAAATTTTGTTAATCAGAAGACCTTAAAAAATTGACTCTTACTTATGTGTGTATCTCAGAAATGAATGGCAATATTTAGTGGTAGGCAGGTTTGATTTTTACAGCTTCTAGTTGAGTAGGGGTCAAGTTAAGTTGTATGGGACTTGAGTCAAGTTCATTATAAAATTTTTGAGTTAAAATTGTGTTCACACCATAAATGTAAATGTGTACGTATGTACATGGGTATAACGCCGGCCCCTTATAACTTCCTCCCCCTCTTATTGTCACAGTTTACCAAGAAAAATGTTCGGGAGTAGTTTCTACCAATAAAAATATTATTTGCCTGTTTGAGTGATTCTCAGTCCTACTTTTTCCCCCCTCTACGACGAGTGAATGACTATGGTAGGAATAGTAATGTCAGCCTCCTGATGCTGATAGAAAAAAAAAAGATAAATGTTACAGGGGTGGAATGGAAGGGTAGCTTGCAGTCTGGTCCGTCAGCGCATGCCACCAGGTGAGCGGACAAGCAGTCCACATTTAAAGTTTTTGTTAATATAAGTAGTTGTTCTTTTTCGTTTAAGTACATGTTTTTAAAACTGTAATTAGATGAGAAAAGTAATGGCAAATTTACTGTATCTATGCATATTTCTGCTGAAGGTGTGACGTGGCATGAGATAAAGAGTCTTTTCGTTTTTAAATACGTCCTATGGTTGTATGTATTTGTGTCATGCTAAGACTGTACCTGTTGACCTAGATAAGTTTCCGGTTGTGTTATCTGTCGTTCAGTGCCACACAGGTGGCAAGAGAAAGAAAGAGGTTTTTGAGTACGTATATACAATACAGGTCACTTATCATGTATACACAGTATTGGCGTTTTTGACTGTGTCCAGGTCCATTCATTTCTGTTTGCCTTTGTCATCATGCCCGTTCCAGCGCACATGTAAAGTTATGCTATCAACTTATGTCCTGGGATTAGTCAGCTTCCATCACTGTCTAAATGCCTCCATCACCGTCCAAACGGAATGTTTATGCATTAAACGTAAATTTTCATAAAAGTTATTTTTAAAGGGGTTTTAATTTAATCATAAATTCCATTTAACAGTATTTTATTTAATGATGATAACTTTTGTTTTATTATCAGGCAAACAAATTTTGCAACAGAAACTAACACAATTATATATCCTCCATATTTATGCCTTAGATTTGTATGTGAGCACTTCACAATTTCATTGCCAGAAGTTGTCTCATACAATATTGGGTTTTATCACAGCAGAACATCACAAACATCAACCAAGTGTCGAGGCATTTAGCAGAGTTATTGTTCTCATTCCGACGCAACTTACGCAGTTCAGCAACGTAAAATTATTGTTTCAAGAGAGATGAAAATGGACTGTTAGGTGCAAATATTTGTTGTTTATAACCTAGAAGCACTGTGTCTTGGTTTGCACTTTAAGTAGCTCGATGTCTGTTGAAAAAAAACTTGACTCGGATGACAAGTCGATATGTGTTGACTCAACTCGATTTTTTGAGTCTCGACCCATCACTAGCAATTTTGTTGACAGATGAAATGTCAATTACCTTAGGTGTTCGTATTTGTAACCCTGTGAAGTAAAATTAATTCTTTAAACTGTGGGTTAAACCAAGGTGACTGCTTGTATCACAGAAATAGAAAAGCTAAGCTATTTGTTAGGCTGGATAGTTGTCTTTTAAAGTGTGGCTGACATGGTGAGATGATATAAAGCATCGAAGGTGTTCTCTGGCGTTTTGTGGTCATGCACTGTTCATAGTGGTGGGATATGGTTTGTGTGTGCTGCAGAGTAGCAGGAAGACAGCTTGCTCTTTCCCAGGCTATCACTCGGGAATTTTTTTTGAGTAGTGATATTCTCTTGTGGGTTGTATGGTGGTAATTACAGCGGAACCTCTGTCCATCATTTTTCAAGGGCGTGACAAAAAATTTTTGTACATGCAGACATTCAATGAATGTGGACATGACATACAGATTAATCATAAACAAAAGGTACCCCTTTTAAATTTAATGTTGAAATACTGACAAGCCTCCATTAAACATGTCTTAAGTTTAACTGATAGAAAACAGTATAAATATGAACATTAATGATGTGTACCATTTTTATCTGCGAATAAGATGGCAATTTTTACACATTTTGGGTCTTTAAAAATTACTACTCGTCTAATATGAAGGTACAAAAATTGTTGGTAACTCAAAAATCACTTGAAAGTAAGTTGTTAGTTGTCGACTTGTATGATATTAATATTAAAAGGATTGCGTTTATTAGAATTTGAAGATGATAATATATATTTCCACAATTTTACATGAAAGTGTCCACAAATGCATATTATGTGTTACAAAATGGCAGCTTGAATAGGTTGATAGTTATACGATTCTGTCCGCCATGTTGAAAATTGCTAAATGTAGTAGCACAATTTTAGTCATGACTGTAATATTAATATTTACCTATCAATTTTTAAAAAATTTGTAAAATTACTTATTTCCAAATAAATGTACATTACCGGTAGATTTTTCTGTAGGAAAAGATATTCATGTAATAAGCCATCAGATTGCCAATGAATTAACATATTTATTTGCATCTTTAGTGCGTTACTGCACACAAAAAAACTAATCTCAGCTATACATCATGGCATGGTTTTAGGTCCTTCTAAAACATAAATTGTTGTAAATGCAGAGTCTTCTTTTACGTCGGCAAAAATGGTAAATAAGACATTAGACAAACATTTCAAATTCAAATCACCAACATACTGTGCTACATTGTAAGGTTTTTATCTCCAGGGGTTAGCAGTTCCCTCCCATCATTGTGTTCATCCCAGAAAGCAGGTTTGGCCTTCAAGTGGGGCACCTACCTCCACAGTTGTAGTCTATCTGCAGGCAGAAATGGCATAAAGGTTTTTATTTTGGCATAAGTAAATGGAAAGTAATGGATATTATCTTACCCCTTTAGTGTCTACATTTTCAGATTGAAACACATTATTTAGGGTGTAATTTTACTATTTGTAACTCTAAAAGGCCTCATCAGAAGTTAAGAGCCAGTGTTTATGTGCCAGATGCAACCAGGCCTCGGTAAGAGACTGCTCCATGTCGGAGCTGCTGTAGTCTGATGACTTGCTTGGTGTGCAGGGTCAGACGGCCGGCTGTTTGTGCAGCCCACTGTCGCAGGAGGAAGCAAGGAGATAATCGCAGTGCTGACTTCTGTCAGTACCGCCAACCCTGTCTCCATGCTGCCCCTCAGCCCATCCCAGCTCGCCCTGTACGGAGCCGACCCTAGTGAGGAAGGTCAGTCACTTGCACTTTGTTTAATGGTCCTGTGTGTTTGAAGATTTATTGTGAGTGACGAACATAAAGTGAAATGTAAAATTTGGTACCTGCTAGCACTTAATATTAGAGAAACTAGAAAATCGTAATAACGATGTAGGGGTGACTAAACGTGACAGAATGGTTTACTCGTGATAAAAGGCAATGGAATAGTTTACCTGTAAATAACTTACTTAACTTTAACTTGGCCGAAATGTTTGTAAATATGTTGTTCACTAGGAAACGAAAACAAAACAACTACCATTTTTAAATTCTATAGAACCTCAAAAGCAGAGAATGTGCTATTGGAAAATGTAAACAGTTTCAAGTCAATATATCAATAACAATGTTCACTTTCTTGACAATTTATGCCTCAATAGATCATAAGTCATCTTTATGCATGGTACAGATAGTCAACATGATGGCTCTGCATTTTTGAAAGCTTGTTTCAAAAATTTCTTTCTTACCATTTTTGTTTTGAACTTGTTTATGCACCATGCAAAGAGTGTTCAGAAGTTAAGTATTTACAGGATTTTTGTGCAGTTATGGGGTGAAATAGGTAAATCACAGTATATTCATGTACAGTGCAATATAAGTCTCAGTGAAACTGTAATGTAATATATAGTGGCACCTTTTTTCATGTGCAAAATTGCAAAACTTTCATGAAATTTGCTTTGCGTATTTAAAATTGCAAAATAAGCAAACACTTTTGTAAAAACACAAATTAATTGTGTTAAGAATGACATGTGAAGTAGTAAAAACACAGTTCCTTTGTGCACTCTATCACAGTAGTATCTGCTGAACTGTTTTTTAGTGTGTTTGTGATTGCGTAATCAATTGCTCATCGGAATGACGTTCAATAGTATTTAATGAGACCTTAAATTTAAAAATAGCATTTGTTTAGATTTTCGGAAAACATGTTGATTTAAACTGGATGTTAAAAAGTTTTTGATTCTACAGTATATGTTACACGTTGAGAACTTCAAATTTTTCATAATGTTATATTTGCAGTGTGCAAGTTTTACAATATAAATATGCAGAGAATACATGTACCTTAAAACATATTAATGCCAACAGCACCACACTATAAATATTACCAATTAGTCTGGCACAAACATTTTCTGAACCTCAATAGCAGTGGTAGAGAAAACTGAAATCTAAAAGGGTAAATAGGTTGACGCCTAACTTAGCAGGTGGTGTTTGTGTTTGGTCAGTGATGTCATTAGGCGTCTCTGCCTCCCCCCCCCCCCCCNGACAGCTGGGAATCAGGCATCCATGTCTTGACTGGGTCTTTAGGGAGTGCGGGAGCCCGTGCTCTGGGCAACTCAACGATAGCCAGTTGAGCCTGGGGTGGACCACTGTAAGGAGAAAGTCGCGTAGGTACCCTGACGGGTGTATAGCTGTGCTCGGAGGTTTTCTGCAATTGGGGCTCCAGGCGCCTCACTACCTTCCCCACAGTTGGGAGCCGTTTGCGGGCAGCTGGTAAGGGGTAGTAATGAGACCGCACATAGGACAGGAGAGTGTCTTCACTCTCGTTGGATTTGCTGACAGTGGTTACCCTCTGGCATGCTGCAGCTTCCCTCTTCCAGGTGTAAACTCTTCCGGTGCTACGCTTGCTTTCTACCAGGCTCCCAACCAGAGCTAGTGCATATTTGGCTTCTTTATCACCACTAGCCCAATGACAATGATGAGGCATGTAGTCTGGAGACAGCACAGAGAGAAGTGATAGCGGGGGTGTTTGTTAGGAGTGGGCACGGCCTGATACAGTAAAATCTGTATATAGTGAACCTCTTTATAATAAAAACCTCTCTATGTATAACAAAATTTGTATTTGGTCCGGTCGAAAATGTATATGATACAATGCATTTTTTACTCTTTATAACAAATTATTTTTCCCTCTTTGGCACAAAACCTCTTTATAACAAAGACTAAAAATATGATAATATTGGCTGTCCATTTATATTTCTCCTTTTTTCTTTTTCACAAAATTTTGCTTAAAACTGTAAAAATAACCTTCATTTGTCACATATTTAAGATAAAAAATATAATTTACAAAGCCGTAATGTTATTTTAAGTGCTGTAAAAGCTGTATTATCTGATTTTTGTGTACCAAATATTTTTTTATCATAAAAGTTTTTATTACGTATTTAAAATTTAAAAATTTTGCAAATTTTTTGTTTACATAATATTGTTCCAAACAAAATTAATTGCCCAATTTTTTTCTATGACAATGGTAATTTATTTATAGTGGCCGAAATGGTTTCCTGTATATGTTTAAAAAAAATCCATTTAATACACTTTTTATACAAATTAATATAAAAGAACCAATGCAATTCAATTTCAGTAGCAATTAGATTCAAAATTGACTGCATGATGAAAAAAGAAACACATTTTAATTCACGTTTCTATAAATAACCCCTCTATAACAAACACTCAAAACTTTGGTCCCTTCAATTTTTTAATACAGAGATTTTACTGTGTATACGCTAGGGGTGTGCGAAGCTTCGCATTTTCGAAGTCGAATTGAAGACTTTTGTACCTTCGACTTCATCCATGAATAAAAAAATCTTTCAGTGAAAAGTTGAAGATTTTCACCAAGTGTTTTTTCCACCGAAACTATTATCAAAACCAGCAGCCAGTATCATTAATAGGGGTGTGCGGATATTCGAAAATTTGAATAGTTGCAAATAGTAATTTACGAATTATTCGCATTCGCCGAATATCTTATGCGAAAGTTGCAAATAATTTACATTCCCGTTCGAGTGTTTGAAGAGCTGTGCCGGCCTTTTGAATGTTTTCCCGTTGAAAGAATCAAGCTAGGAAAGGAAAACATCAATGGAAAAGTTGCTCAACTTACACTGTTTTTCAAACAAAGTTTGTAGTTTTTATCCCAAGCTCCACCCTGCTGAGATAATCTACCAGCTTGATATTGACGAGAGTCGATCAGCCAGCAAGGGGAGGGAGTGAATGTTTTTACAGCCACGTGCTTTCCTTTGTCTCTTTCTTTCTCTTTCTTCCCTCTCTCTCTGTCTCTCTCTCTCGTTAGGCAAACAAGACCAGTGGAAGGCTGTTTAATAGGAGGGTGACAGACCATAACATAACACAAATACAGTGTGGATTTTCTGTCTCGAAAAATTCATGTTTCTTTGCCTTTCTAATTTTGACAGGTGCAGCAATGTCATAACAGTTAATGCATTTATCACGTGCGGGAGTTGGGCTGACATACGTACCACAGCTGATACGTCTTTTTGGAAGAACTGCACACTTTCCTTGTAAGCAGTGAAAGTGGCTCAACTCTCTTGCTCTGAGGCCCTAATGCCACCACCAACCAGCAAGTTTACTATCTAGCCTGACATTGACAAGGATCCTTGGAGGAGGAATGGGAAGAGGCCAAATGTTGATAGCCACCCATTGAAATCACTGTGCCCTGGTAGTGCCAAATGGGACTGGATATATGGAGTATGGTAGTTTTTATAAAGTTTGTAGGTATCTAAATGTATAATGATTTCTTTCTTCCAGATTTTGATATTTCAGTTTTTCAACAGTACAAGATTAGGGTATGTTTTATTCTATTGCTAAGTATCTAGTAAGCATACATTTTTTTGGCAGTAACAGTACAAATGAGTTGAATACACTTGAAAACTGTAGCCTACTATAAATTAATACATATTTTTTTTAATTCTTCAACTTTAATTTTTTATCGAAATTCCTTCGCATGATNCATATTTTTTTTAATTCTTCAACTTTAATTTTTTATCGAAATTCCTTCGCATGATGCAAACTTCGCTTCGACCTCGCTCCGCATTAAAAAAAAGACCTTCGCACATGCCTAATATACGCGCACACACACACACATATATAGACTCTTTTTCTCTCTCTCTCTCTCTTTCTCTTTCTCTTTCTATCTGTGTGTTACGTGCGGGTGAGGGGCGTGCGGCATGTAGTCATTTCTAGTCCACCTTTAATGCTTTTTGACAACTCTGCGCTCAATGTAGTGATTTTCAAAGTTCCTATAGATGTTTGTAGACAACACTTTGACGCATGACGTCGGGTGGCTGACGACGACGTCACGGTCGGGCTAGGTTTTGACGTATCGGTCAGCGACATGTGTGATTCAACTGGCTTGCCTTATTAATGGCTGACCGGGCCCTGGCTGGTATATAATACAGGGCGTGTGGCTTGACTGCACGGTGCAAAGTCAAACGTGGCTTGGCGGTCTTGTGTAGTGGGTGGCACACAGCCAATGGTTTACCTGTGCTGGGAGTGGCCTGGGTGGCTGCTGACCCAGCTGCTGCTGCTGCTGGAGTTGACTGGAACAAGTGCCCCGACCTGGGGCGAGGGTGGTGCTGTGGCTGGCGGTGCTGTGGCAAGCCCGAGGAGGGTTACTGGTCTGGCAACACTAGAACCGGATATTCATGATCCCTAGTGGAACGGGCAGTTCCTGACAGACGTCAGTGACAATCGGATGTGGTCGGTCGGCGGTCTTGATCAGAGGCTGAAATAAGGAGTGGGAGTTGAGGCCTCTCCAGCTGGCGAGCAGCTTGAGCTAGTTCCCGGGGGGTTATGCTGCAAAGTGCAGTTGGGGCTGGGTTACAGCTCTCGTTGGCATTGGAGGCAGCAGCTGCCTTCCTTTCCTGCCACTTCGCACCACTCCTTTGGGTGTACGGCATACAGGCAGGTACAAATATTGGCCTTACAAGAGGAGAGCAGGCGACGATGTTCCCTAGCTAGGTGTAGAACCAAGCTGAGGCCGAGCCAATAAGAGTTGTATCCGATTACTCCAACAGGCGACACTTCAGTGCGGTGGTTGAAGCGGTGGGCTTACCCCGGAAGTCCGACAATAACGTTGGGTGTATGTCCAAAGATAGGCAGTCCTCCAGCACCACTCCTACGAGCATCAGTTTGGACTAGCTGACTGAGCCCTTGGATTGTGTTTGCTACTAGTTGTGGCTCTGACTTACTGAGCATCAAGTGCACAGTACAGGTGGTCGTCGACTGGGTGTGTTTTACAGCGTACATGCGCCCGGTTAAGGGAGCCCACAGTCCTTCTCTAGGTTCAGTAATTGGTTTGTCAAAGATGTAGTTTCCTGCTTTACTCTGGTGGGCTGACGTCTACAGAGGATAAAATCAAGGTCTCCCTAGAATTAGCACTCAGAGGTTTGAGAGAAAGCGTGTTTATTCCATGAGGAATAGACACAGTGGCTCGTACTACCTCCTAACTAATCAGGAACTCAACGGAAGTAAACTACGTAAACCAGGTGAAGGGGACCTGGGTCTAACCTGAATAAGAGCAGATGCGGCTAGGTAGCTATAATNGCTGGTGCAGGTCTTGAAGAGCTTCTGGTAGGTCGCGAAGACGTTAGTGTCAGCAGAGAGCCCCAGCACACGAGGTAGTGGAGCGAGCTGCTGGAGATGAACTCAGAAGTACAACTGGAGAACAACTGACGTTCCTCGGCAGTGCACTGCCGCTACCTGCCTGCGGACTTGTCTAAGGTGCGGGCGGCGAGCTCTTCCGGCTGGGCGGAGCTTTGCTCTCTAGCGGGATCCTTGGCCCGTTGCTGAAGTATACACCTCTGTAATGCTGGCTTGCCTTGGTTGCACGAGCTCTGGCAATTAACTCGGCTGCTTGGCTAGTCTCAATCACATGTGATGTGATGGCGTCACGTCTGACACAAGGGTGAACAATTATGGCTGACGTGGCCATGGGTTCCCCTGCAAATAGGGGCGTACTTGTAGGCTCTCGAAGCAAATCGTTTGGATGTTCAAACCCTGCCTGTGGTAACATGATGATACGTACTGTTGAGGCGAAGTCATGTTTATATCTATGTCAAATAAGCATCACCTGTCAACTATGCCCAATGTAGAGATTTTCATTGCTCGTATTAATGCTTTTCGACAACCCTGTGCTCATTGTAGTTGTTTTAATTGTTCCTATAGTTGTTTTTTGACAACTGTGTGCTCATTGTATTGATTTTCAGTATTCATATTATAAATTACAGTGAAAACTCACTATAATGGCAACTGATGATGGTGGGATAAATTATGACAATAGTGAAAATATATAAAAGGACAGGAATTTTACTACTCACAGTATAGTGTTTGTCGACAGGCACACACACATAAAGAGTACGACACGTTTTCCACGCGGTTGCGCAATCGCGACATTTTGCTGGCTAAGACAGATTCATGAGGCTGCAAGTTGTAGGACACTGCTGTATGGTGGAAGGGCACTGTTGGTAATAAATCTAATGGCCGGGTGGCAAACTAGGGAGGTGTGGGAAAATTGAAAAATTGCTGGTATAGCTGATGAGTGTGGTTTAGAGCTGTGATTATCATATCTTGAGGCCTGGTGGCTGTCTGGAATTTTGTTATAAATTGGTGAGCTAATTCCTAGCATCTGAGTTCTGAGCTATTGCTTGAAGGTGGCAGGGTTCTCACAACTCTGGTACTGTAGCAGGTAAAAAAATCTTTGTTATGTGATGCTGCATGTGCTCCAAATGGTTTTTCCTGTAGGTTATTGATGTGACCAGCTATGACTTATTTGGTGTCTGCTTTGTGGCTATTCATTCTCTGCCTGAGTGTGTTGGTGATGAGGCCGATTTATTCTGCATTACAGTGTTGGCACTGTAACTGATAAATCAGATATTCTGTTGCATTTTTGTAGTTACCTTTTATAAGGTATGTACAGCAAGTGAGTCTGCTATTGAAAGAAGTTAAGGGTAGGTGGATGACACAGGATTCACAGTGTGAGCTATTGCAGGTGTGGGTGATCGTTTGGTTGGCATTTGTGGTAGGCTGCAGCTTTGGACAAATCAGTGTGTTGAGGAGGTTAGGTGGCTTTTAAAGACTAATCTGGGTGGTTTGGAGAGCAGGTCTTGTGTTTTAGGTGAGGAATCCAGAATTTTGTTTCCAGAGTGGAGAATGTTCCTGAGCTTACTTAGGCCTTCATGATATGGGACCGCCAGTGGTATATCAGAGTTGATGACCTTGGTTTTGTGTTGTGGTATTTGAGATGGCTAGCTGAATCAGTATATGGACGAGGTGCCTCGGGTAGCCTCTGTCGAGGAATGCTCTGACTATTTGTTCACACTGTTTGTTGAGCTCACTGTTGCTGGAGCAGATACGTTTGACTCTTGTGGCGAGACTGTAGGTTAGGGATTTTTTGGCATGGTATTGGTGGTAGCTGTTGAAATGTAATTACTGGAGGATTTTGGTGGGTTTGGTGTGTACAGCAGTTTGAATTGTGCCATTGTGGAGAGTGAGTTCAACATCCGGGAATATGGCATGTGTTTTGGAGTATGACCAGGTGAACTTGAGTGAACTGTGTTCGTTCAAATGGTTCAGAAAATGAATTAGACGGTCTTCAGTGGAATTCCATGTCGTGAAGATGTCGTCGATGAAACGCATCCAGCAGAGTGGTTGGGTTGGTTGGTGACTGAGGAAGTTTTCTTCTAACGTGCCCATTATCAGATTGACATAGGATGGGGCCATATGTGTACCCATAGCTGTGCCTTTAACCTAAGGTAGTGTGTCTTGAAATCTGAAGTTGTTGTTGCTGAGGATTAACCTGGCAAGTTCAATAAGGAATACTGTAGAAGGTTTGTTATGTGCTTGAGGTAATTTTCTATGGCTGACAGTCCAGATGAGTGGGGGATGTTGGTATAGAGAGAACTAACATCTATGGTGACCATGTATGTATCTTGGGGAATGGGGCCCAGGTGTCTGAAGCATTCTAGAAAGTGGCCAGTGTTGATGTGGGACAAAAACTGTTGTACCCACGGTTGAAGGGCTGAGATTCTCTCAGTGGGGCTGCCAATTCCTAATACAATGGATTGTCCTGGGAGTGGCCGTTGTTCCTTGTGTATCTTCGGAAGGAGGTATAGAACTGGTGTGGTGGGGTTTATTTAGGGTGAGCTGTTTAATTTAAGCCTCGGGTAGGTCTTGGAGGGGGGGCTGGGACACAAGGAATTCAAATCTGGTGGTTGGGTCTTCTCTTAAACATTTGTAGGTGGATGTGTCCTTGAGGTGGTTTTCTGCTTCTCGAATGTAGTCGGTTTTGTTGAGAATCCTTGTGATCGTGCTTTTGTTGGCCTGCAGTATCATTATGTGTGGGTTGTTTTGTAGATTTTTGATGGCTTTCCTTTGTGAGGAGGTTATTTTGCTATTATTAGGTAATGAGGCGGCAAAATAAGGGTCCGTAATGTTGACCAGGATATATGTGATGAACAGCTCAAAGGGATGTGAGGGTGGTAAGGGGGGAGGGTTCCAAGAGGATGCGGGTGCAAATTTGGTCAGGGCTGGATCAATGGAGCCACTGTTATGACTTGGTGTGGGGAGGTTGTCAAAAAAGTGAGTCGTAGATTGCATACATAGCTTAGGACATCTTTTACACTGGCAAAGTGGTCAATCTTGTTTAAAGGGGGAGAAGGAGAGACGGCCACTACCAGGACATCCCATTGTATTAGGGATTGGCAGTCCCACTGAGAGAATCTCAGCCCTTGTAGATGCCCACCTTCAACCTTGGGAACAGCAGCTTTCATCCCACTTCAAGGACACTGGCCACTTCCTTGAATGCTTGAGACACCTGGGCCCCATTCTCCAAGATGCATACATGGTCACCATAAATGTTATTTCTCTCTATACCAACATCCCCCCACTCATCTGGACTGTCAGCCATAGAACATTACCTCAAGCACATAACAAACCTTCTACAGCATTCCTTGTTGAACTCGCCAGGTTAACCCTCAGCAACAACAACTACAGATTTCAAGACACACTACCTTCAGGTCAAAGGCACAGCGATGGGTACTCATATGGCCCCTTCCTATACCAATGTCTTTATGGGCAGGTTATAAGAAAACTTCCTCAGTCACCAACCAACCCAATCACACTGCTGGATGCGTTTCATCGACAACATCTTCATGATATGTAATTCCACTGAAGACAGCCTAATTCACTTTCTGAACAATTTGAACGAACACAGTTCACTCAAGTTCCCCTGGTCATACTCCAAAACACATGCCATATTCCCGGATGTTGAACTCACTCTCCACAATGGCATAATTCAAACTGCTGTACACACCAAACCCACCAAAATCCTCCAGTAATTACATTTTGACAGCTACCACCCATACGATGCCAAAAAAATCCCTACCCTACAGTCTCGCCACAAGAGCCAAACGTATCTGCTCCACCAACAGTGATTTCAACAAACAGTGTGAACAAATAGCCAGAGCAATCCTCGACAGGGGTTACCAGAGGCACCTCGTCCATATACTGATTCAGCTAGCCATCTCAAATACCGGAACACAAAACCAAGTTCAACAACTCTGATTTACCACTGGTGGTCCCATATCATGAAGGCCTAAGTAAGCTCAGGAACATTCTCCACTCTGGAAACAAATTTCTGGATATTCCTGACCTCACACACAAGACCTGCTCTTCAAACCACCCAGATTGGTCTTCAAAAGACAACCTAACCTCCGCAACAAACTGATTTGTCCAAAGCTGCAGCCTACCACAAATGCCAACCAAACGATCACCCCCAAAAGATCCCACTCCTGCAATAGCTTACGCTGTGAATCCTGTGCCATCCACCAATCCTCAACTTCTTTCAATAGCAAACTCATTTGCCGTACATACGTCATCCAAGGCAACTACAACTGTGCAACAGAATATCTGATTTATCAGTTACAGTGCCAACACTGTAATGCAGAATAAATCGGCCTCGCCACCAACACACTCAGGCAGAGAATGAATGCCCACAGAGCAGACAACATACAAGTCATAGCTGGTCACATCAATAACCTACAGGAAAAACCAGTTGCAGCACATGCAGCATCACTCAACAAAGATTTTGTTTCCTTCTACAGTACCAGAGTTGTGAGAACCCTGCCACCTTCAAGCAATAGCTCAGAACTCAGACGCTAGGAATTAGCTCACCAATTTATAACAAAATACAGGCAGATGCCGGGCCTTAACATAATATAATCACAGCTCTAAACCACACTCATCAGCTATACCAGCAATTTTTCAATTTTCCCACTCCGCCCTCGTTTGCCACCCAGCCACTAGGTTTACTACCACCAATGCCCTTCCACCATAAAGCAGTGTCCTACAATTTGCCACCTGATAAATAAATCTGTCTTAGCCAGCAAAACGTTGCGATAGCGCACAAGATACACACTGAAAAAGTTAATTATTCATTGCATAATACATGTTACTAATTTTATTGTAATTAAAATCATTTACAACTTCCTGGCGATGCATGCAGAATTTTGATATATTTAGGTTTTCAGCAACACTTACATACTGTAATATTTTTGTAATAATAAATGCTGTGTGAAATTTTATAAATACTTTAACTGTTTCCTCAGTTTTTTACTAATTCTATTTATTATTCTTCCCGTGCTTTTTAAATTGAAAATGACCAAGAACAAACCCTTGTACTTCGCCTCCAGTGTGAAACTGAATTCAATATCCAGCATGTTACTGCTTCACTGAAAGTACAGTTAGGAAAGAAATGAGCATAACCAACTAACTCTGAAGCGAGAGTAAAGAAATGTTTTTGTATAGATCATGGGTTGAAACCTGCCGTTGAGAATTTCAGTGTTATGTGTTATTGTCTTTCTCTCTCACTTGTATGCAATATTGAAGTATAGTGGTGGACAGAATAACTCGCTGCACTGGGCTCCACGACAGCTTTTTCCACAAAGGCGTAGTTTTGCGTGCTAATCTCGTCACATTTCCATACAAATACATTAATATCTCCGAAACCACAAATTCTTTTGTTGTGAAAAAATTCAGACAGGCGATGGTTTCTATAAACTTGATTAAGCTGCATGTATTTGTAAAATTTGCCTCTGAATTTAGCAGAAAATAAATAATAAATATGAGTTTTTGCATTGGATTGTTATAGTGCCATAAGAATACATACTATTGAAACACAATAGTTTTAGAGTTTCTATACCAAAAACTTGCATAAAACACGTAATCGTAAACAAAATTAATACACAATCAATTATACACATTTTTCAATGATATTCTGATTCAAATTGTTCAGTTTTCTAAATTACGTATTCATAATAAAATGTTTTCTTCAAGCTTGCAATATACTCCTTATTGTGCAGCCTTAAGGTGAGGGGGTGTGGTGTGTGTGTGCAGGAGCAGTGCTGCTGGTGTACAATGTGCGGTTCGGCCTAGTGCAGTGCCAGCAGCACCTGAAGCTGTACAGCGCCCCGCCATCGCTGTGGGGCTGCGGCCAGAATCTCCTGCTGGCCGTGGGCTCCAGCCTCCTGGTGGTGCCGTACTGCCTGGAAGCAGAGCGCCTCGCTGCAGTGCTGGGCAGTCACCGCCCTGTGCCTTGCTCCTCCACTCCCACTGACGACGTGGAGCTGATCGTGGAGATGCGCGAGGCCTCCTGGAGGCATACTCCTGCATCTACCATTACCGCACCGGCTCCTGCTCCCTCTTCCCTCGCCCAACGCCTGCAGCAGCTAGAGGCCAAGGGCTGCCCCCAAGCCATGTGAGTACTGTCTGCAGCCAGTTAGTTTCCCCAGCCACCTTGCTTGGTTCCAGGGGACAGATGTAACAGTGTGGGAAACAGAGTAGAGACTAGTTGGTGCTGAAGGGACAGGAGTAAAGGTGGGTCAAATGCTCGAATTGCAAAATTACTGTTACTTTGAGATGAAGTTCAGTTTGTTTCAAAAAGGAGCCTTGCATATAAAGTTTGATTTGACTTCTGTTCGGAAAATTTTTGAGTATTTGTGTGTTCAATTCAAACATTTACAAAAAACTATTAAAGAACTTAGAAAATAGCTAACTATTCACTGGCAACTATAAATTATATGTGTATAATGCAACAAACATTCCTGCAGTAGTAATCTGAATTACAAATCATATATCTGGAACCAAGTAGTGCTGTCAAACTGAATGATTTTTAGGGATGAGATGGTTCTCGGTTCTGGTTCCTGAAAATCAGTTCTTGATTTCTAGTTCTGGTTCCTAGTGTTTGAAACAAATTTATCTTCTGTTATCACATTACAAAAAATAGACAGAATGCACTAGTGTGAGTACTAGTGCACTCTGTCTACTTTTCATACTGTAATCAGTAGTCAAGCGGCCTATTCTCACCTCATTTTCTCCTAGGTTATAAACATAGGATTTATTATAAGTTTATAAATTATTGCACTTTTTTCTAATAACTTACTGTAGGCAGCCACAGGTGTCCTTTACATTCTGGTACGTTAGTAGCAATTTATTTACAGAACTTATTAACCAAACACAAACGTATTTCATTGGAGAACCATTTCAGCCAACATTTTATACATGAAACATTCGACACTTAATAACATTCAGTTCAAGCAAATATTGAAATTGATATATCAGTTTTGTGAAAAACAATTAGAATGCTGTTGAGGGCTATTTGCATGGTTATATCCACCAACAGTTTGCAAGAACTAAGAGTTGCACTTTCATTTTTTTGGGGCAACGTGCATTTATAGGTTAGCTGTCCTCTCAGAAATTCCACAAGAAATTCTTGCATCACAGTGGATACAAATTGCATATGTTTCATCCCACTTATCATTTTGGAAAAGGTTTCAGACATCAGACATTTGTTTGTGTAATTGTATCATTGAGTATCACCAAAGTAAAAAAATTTGTTACAGATTTACAGTGCAGACTGACATTTTCTCAAAATGGAAACTATAAAATCTAGTGATGGGCCAAAAATTGGAAAATCGAGTCCAGTTGACTCAACATAGATCGACTCGTCATTCCAGTTGAGTTTTTTTCCAACAGACATCAAGCTACTGAATGTGCAAGTCTAGTTACGTTGCATTTAGGTTATAAACAACAAATATTTGCACCTAAAAATCACTTTTTGTGTCTCACGAATCAATAATTTTACATTGCTAAACTGCAAAAGTTGCACTGGAATGAAAACAATAACTCTGTTACATGCCTTGCCACTTACTTGATTTTTGTGGTGTTCGACTTTGGTAAAACCTGATGATGCATAACACACGACTCTCAAGCTATTGCGGCAATGAGATTGTAAAGCTCTCACGTACAAAACTGAAGCAGAAATATGGATTTTATATAATTGTACTAGTTTTCTGTTGCGATATTTTTTTGCCTAATGATAAAACAAAATTTAATATCAATAAATAAAATACTGTTTACGGAAATTTATCATTAAATTATATACCTATTCGAAATAGAACTTTAATAAATTTACGTTTAACGCATAAACATTTAATTTATATGGTGATGGAAGTGGATGGCACGTTTAGAATTTTTATTGTTTGTGATCAGTATTGCATACACCCAAAATAAATACTTAAAAAAAAAAATTGGTGGGCATTATATTTGTGATTTGAGCCATTTTGACTCGTGGCGAAGCGCTACCTTTTGCTGCCTGTGTGGCAGCAGGCAACAGATAACACGACCAACTGGAAATGGCCAAGATCGACAGGCACAGTCTCAGCATGACACAAATACACAGACCCACCCAGAGGTTTCTCGGGGCCTGGGCAAATGAAAGTGTTTAGGCCCCCACCCCTCCTTTCCCTTCAGGCTCTGTAATTAAACATTTTTCCATGGAAGTTGCAATAAAGAATTATAAATATCTTTAAGTAATTTCTAAAACTCCTATGCAGAACAGTCACGTGTGTTGGCAAATTAAGGAATCAGCAAAATACAAGAAAGCAGTTGTTAATATATGGACAGTAAGTACTGTGATGTACGCCTATATCACAACATAACACACTTCACATTCTGTGGCTGGCGTTTCATCTTATATTTGAAGAATACGTCTATTTGCAATTAACCTAAAATGCAGATTACTGGTTGTATAGCGCGGAAAGGAAACAGAATCCGTAGTACCTTTAAATGAGAAAACTCACTACATAACTACGATGTTGTAAATAGCTCGCAAATGTGTGGTAGAGTGTATTGAACCTATATGTTTAGTGAAAAATTTCAACTACCTGCCAATAAAAAGCAGAATAAATTCTTTGGTGCAATAATCATCACTCCTCCTAGGATTGTAAACTTGGTTTACATAGTTACAAGCAAAACTTGTGGGTGTGGAGCCGTGTCAGATAATTCTCTCTTGACGTTTTGGCAGTCGTTACAGCTGTCATCTTGACGCGCACCCTTAGTAGGTATGGCAGCTGGTGGGTGGTGCCAAGGCTCTCCCCTTAGTAGACATCACACCCCCTGGCAGGATGGATGCCCCAGCCAGGATGTGTTCATCCCTCACCCCGAGGAGTCCTTGATGTCTTCTTTCTGCTGGCGAACACGGAACTCTCTGACTGATCCAGAAACACTGGTATTTCAATGCCACAGGCACACGCCGACGGGCTCAGTGGAATGTATGTTTATCAACTCTCAAGTCAGCCGTCGCTAGAAATCAAACAGGAGGCTGTGTAACAGCTCAAAAACTGGCCAGTTTTTGCAACACAAAGCCAAGTTTCCATGTTTCATCGGGACACATGGTTGGACAACTGTGAGCAGTTTNACTGTGAGCAGTTTGTCTTGCACACACCTTCTGTGCTTGTGAAGACAGACACACCAGGCAGAACTAATTTCTAAAACTGTATGTGTAATACCAGTGCTGAAATCTGAGCTGCGAAAATATGCCTTTAAGTTTGTTCATNCATGGTTGGACAACTGTGAGCAGTTTGTCTCGCACACACCTTCTGTGTTTGTGAAGACAGACACACCATGCACTCATAACTAATTTCTAAAACTGTATGTGTAATACCAGTGCTGAAATCTGAGCTGCGAAAATATGCCTTTAAGTTTGTTCATTAAATTGAAAATGTTTTTCATTGCCAGTTTCCCTTTCAACTTTTTTCCGCTTGCATCATAATGGGCGCATGGCTTGTGTAGTCTTCATACTAGGTGCATGATGGTTGCTTTTTTTTAACCCAAAAAATTTCTCAAGGGGTTGCTTTATTGTTTTTACAGCTGTACTCTGCCTCAAAGAAGACTTGCAGGAATTTGTTGTTGATTTGCCCCAACTGATATTAACCTGAAATTTGTTCTTAGATAATTTTCGCTTCTGCTTGCAGTTTTGTCTCTCTTGAACCTACATCATCACATGCTATAAGCATTTTTGTTCAATTTTCCTTTTATGAGGTTCACAACATAGTTGGACAGCTTGGCAGTTAATTTGAACCACATAATTTGCTACAATAGTTAAAAATTTTCCTCTTTTTTAATAATGTGTTGCTATCCTTTTGACATAGATTTTAACATACTCTTCTGCTTTTGTACATTACCCATTTAGCAAAATAAATAAGAATCCTCTTAAAGTTGACATAAATTTAATGATCACAGTGTGTTGGTACTGTATCAAGATACAGTTTGCAATAATAATTTTACAATTGGCAGACTGCTAGCACCATTAGTTCACATTCTGTCATACTAGTGTCAGTATAGTAGTGACCTTCATACAGCCAACTTGCTTTGCTATTTAAAAAAAAATTCCCATTGGTAAAGATAATTTGGAATTATAACGTGAATTCCTTATTTTGTTTTGGAGTTCTGGAGGGTGTATGGGGTGGGAAATTTTTTTCTATTTATTTATGGCATTTCACCTGTTATTTAGCATATTACATTTTTAAAAAGGAGACAGAAAAACCAAGTACTCAGAGAGTGCTTTTCGCAGGTAGACACACATGCACAAAGTCTGAACACATTTTCCACAAGGATACGTGGTCGCTGTGTTTTTCTGACCAGCAAAATGTTGCGACTACACTTCTGCGTGGAAAATGTATTCATCCAACTGTGTAGTGTCTGTGTGTATCTGTGAGTACTCTCTGTGAATTCTTGTGCTTTCTGTCACTTTTCTAAAAATGTAATTATCAGCCTAGCAGCCTATTTCTGCCATATGTTACTAAACATATTGATTGCTGTGCAGATAACAGACTGTGTGGACAGAAGCATTATATGTGGAGGACTGTGTGGGGGTGACAGGCAGTAAGACAGGCAGTGTGATGTATGCAGGATGCTGGAGGAGTTACTTCCAGAGCTACTGGAGGCGGGGCAGGTAGATGCAGTCGACTGGTGCCTGGAGCACCTCAGCGATGTGTCTGAACGCTCACTCGTGGACGTGCTGCAGTTCTGCCTGCAGCGTGCCGGGCAGAACACAGAAGTGGGCAAGCTCCTGGCTTCAGCACTGGGGACAGGCTTCTGTGAGGAGGCCATGCTGGGGGAGGTGCGGCGCCTGTCCCTGGGGCAGGCCCTGGAGCTGCTGCGCCATCTCATGGAGCCGCTGGATGGAGTGGAGGAGGCCGCCGTGCTGCGATGGATCACGCTTCTCCTGGACGTGAACTACCAACAGTACCTGCTGGCCCGCGACCCCCAGGTGCTGGCCGTACTTTCCCAGGCCCGTGACTACATTGCCGCACAGGTACCTAGTACCCTCCGTTGTCCGGCCTCTTTCATACATCATATCAGTGGTGATACTTGCCCTATATTTCACCAAGTTACACATCCAAATTCACTCTTTCATTACCTCTTGTTGTGAATGAGTTACTAATTTATCACACATGTAGTGAAATGTTGTTTCATGCGTTTGAAAATACAAAATTATGAATAAATTTAAAGGATTTACTTCTATTCCAGATTGACACTGCCTGTTGTGTAAAAATTTTTGAGAACAGTCTGCATTGCATTTTACAGTATTTGTTTTTAAAATTGTGTCATGTTGTAACGTTAAAATATGTTACTGTAACCATTACTTGTAGAATCGCTGAAGTTTGTACTAATGTTCATATTTTGTTGCTGTTTAGTTTATAATATCAACGTACAGTGGAACCATGTTATAACTGATGATGGTGATGATGATTGAGATAAATATTGCTACAGTGAATTATCGTTATAACAAAATTTACAGTGCAGAATAATATATTGCAGTGTTATTGTACATTCCATTTGTTGGTACCCTATGTTTTCTGAATGTCAATATACGCTCAGAAGCCTACAATTTAATAACGAAGTATAATAGAGCATATATCTATCAGCAGCACTTTGCACACATGACCATTGATGCCTCACCTGACTGGGGTTTTGTCAAGATGGGGTCATCTAGTTCCCCTCTCGGAGTGAGCAAGCAGTGTACTCCGATTACTGGGATTGCTGGGTTAGCGGTGTTGACGACTGTTTTGTGTGGGGTCCGTGTCAGATCTATTATCTGCCGATAAATCTTTGGTGGTGCTGGTTTGCAGGTAGTGTGCGTCCAGGCTCGGATTGGGGCAAAGCTAACTCCAGTGGGATGTCGGGATGTAAAGACAGTTGTCTAACGATGTGAGGATGAGCAGTGGGGCAGGTGGTCGGACTTTGGGTGGGGTAGATGGAAGAGGGATAGAGGGCTTGTGGGATGGGCTGATAGTCTGGCAGAGGTTCCTCAGCTATATCCTCTCGAACTAGAGCTTGATTCCTGGCTGGTTGCTTAGGTGTAGTCAGAGCTCAGTTGCGAGCAGCCTCTTCCCTTAGGTCATTGTAGACCCTGACAGCCCTAGTTCCCGACTCAGCAGCCTACCTGGCCAGAGCGAAGGCTCGGTTAGACGCTTTCCACCACCCAGCTCGGTGGCGCGGCATGGGGACAAGTAGTATGAGAAGTAGGCATCCTGTGAGTGTGGGCGTGGCTTAGCTGCAACAATGGGGTCTAAAGTGTGTGTAGCAAGGTGAGCGAGGCATGCCTAGAAAGCAAGGAGGATGGTAGAAGAATAGTGAGCAGAGCATAAGGAAAACACCAAGGTTGATGTGATTATATTTATAGGACCAGCCAATAAGTCTAACACATCCAGCCTTTACCGTGTTCGAAGCCTGAAGGGCGGTCCTAGGTTGCCAAGTAGTACATGGACGCGGCATCTTGCGTGTCACTAGAGGAAGCAAGGGTAACCTCGAGATCTCTCTGCATGATGTCCTAGCGATGGGCCAAAGTTGAAAGTCTCTTAAGTTCCCGTAGGTTGTGGCACTCTCTCGTAGACTGAAACAGCAAAGTCACTGAACGACTCCCAGAAGGGGCCAGGGATACCGGCCGATGACTGGCCGAATTCGGGAGTCGCACGGCCTCTTATATACGCCTCAACCAGGGGCGAGCAAGGGAGGTGAGATGTGGAAGGAGAGCAAGGCACCCTTTTGCAAGCACTATACCATCTGTGGCGGCTAGGGTGGGCGGTTCATACCATTTGCTGCACCTTCGCCAAAAGGGGTGGCGAGGCATCATGTGGCTTACCCAGTCATGTATTGCGGGTTGTCTGTCTGCAGGTGGCGGCAGGTGCTCTCACACCAAGACTGTTCAAACCTTTCCACTGCCCTGTTGTATCCAACTTAGCAAACTTGGTCCCTTGTCCAACAGATGTTAGCAGGCACAGGTTAAAGATACATGTTTGGTTTGTAAAATCCTACAAACAGAATAAAACATATATATCTACCAGTTACCTCTTTGTGGTTCATTCATTCTCTTTTGATTTATGCCTTCCTTACCTGCTTTGCTTTCTGTGGTACAAAAGTAGTACAAATAGGAGAAAAATGAGGTACACAAAAGTACACACAGTAGTTGGCACAAAAATACAAGTTGGCACAGGAATACTAACTTGGCTTCCAGGCATGCTTTCATGGCCTCAATATTCAAATGACAGTTAGACTGCATAACAATTAGTGGTAACTTCAAAGCAAAATACAAAAGCAAAACAAGTAAACAAAGAAATCAGAAACAACGTAGTACTTACATCCTTCATGGGCCAGTGCACATCGTGAAAGCATAGCTAGTACCTTGGTCTACGGCATCAATACAGAAATCGGCTGAACAGACAAACCGTGCATTCTTGGTTCACTGAGCACAATACATGACCAGGTGTTTCCTTAGCTTGCAGTTTTCTTGACGTAGCACACACTTGGCTGGGGGGGTACTCTGCATTGAATTACTTGAAAAGAGGTTTTGCTTCTATACACACTTCCTACTCTAGACTAAACTGGCCATCAATCACGTACACTTATCTAGGGCCAACTAAATCTCACACACTCACACGTAGTCGGGGCATTTCACACGATGAGGTGGAGGCTCTCAGCAGGTGTGGTGCTGCCTGGACTGCATCACACGCAGAGTCTGTTGGCTAGCTACAAGCAGATGAAGGGTGCGAACATTCACTCACACAGAGAGTTTCTTCTGTGCTGGCCAGTTGAAGGTGGGAGGGTGGCATCACAGAGTCTCCTTGTAGTGCCTGGGCCTCTCTTCGATGCTTGTGCAGCAGGCCTGCCAAGGCTGCACTCTATGCTGCGGTGGTACATAGCGTGGCTCAGCTGGTCATGCGGGCTGCACTAGGTTAGTGGGCTGGGGGTCAGCGACCCGCGGCACAAAAGCTTCAACCTCTGGTTTCAGCTGGCTGATTGGAGGGGTGGTGAGCCCTTCCCCTCGAGCAGTAGACTTCTTCCCCGCCTCTGCTGCGGCAGGTGGAGTTAGCGATGGAGAGGGCAGCGCAGGCTGCTCTCTGCATGTTGATTGGCTCGCCAGGGGTGGTGCTGTGGACTCTCTTCTTCCCCTGGTTGGTGTTAGTGCCGACGAAGGCGGGCACGGTGGCTCTGGAGATAGTGGCGGTGGCATAGTAGGGTTAGCAGCCCATACGAGGGATGTGGTTGGGCGCCGAGAGGTCTGCGGGGTCACACACTATCACTCGCCCATGCTCTGGCTCTACACGTGGCGGCAGCAGTGCGTTTTACGTAGCTTCCTGCATGATTTCAGGACTGATTGCCTTCTTCGCTTGTGTTCTATGTACTTTTCGTACATTGTTGCTGCTGTCTTCCACCTACAGTGTTTTTCGTTGCTTTTCCTCGACAGTGTAAGGGCCTTCCCATTTCAGGTGCGGCTTTGCTGCTGAGAGAAGGTGTTTTCACCCACATGCTCTCCCCTTCATGGATTGCTTTCCCAGGCGGTCACGTAGGCGCTGGGTACTTACGCTTGATGTAGCGAACTTGGTTGGCACGCGCAGCGCCCATTCACTTCATTTCTGCTCTGCGAATTTCTTCGGCTTGCAGAATTTCACTTAGCTTCTCTTCCCAGTCCCGTTCCTTAGGGCGTTGTATTGAAGAGGGCGGCCAAGCAGTAGATCATTAGGCGAGGTTCCCAATGCCTCATTGTGAGGACGGCAGAGAATGAAGAGAATGTCCCGGTGCATTCTGATTCTGAGGCCCTTCTTTATCTCCTGATTTCTCCTTTCCGACGGATTCCCTTGCGGGTGGTAGCTGGGTGTGGTCCAGGTCTGGACTCCTCATTTGTGGCTTGCATTCTCCCAAGCTGCTCCGATGACCTGGGGACCGTTATCAGTCAGGATGCAGCGGGGAAATCCCCGGGAAGGGAAAAGTTCCTTTTCTGGTTGTTACAATGATTCTAGTGTCACTCTTAGCTAGGGGATAGGCCTCAATCCACCTAGAAAACAGGTTGGTGACCACCAGAATATACTGCTTACCTTTCTGGGTTCACAGGTAGGGTCCCATCAGGTTGACAGCGATTTGGATCCACACTCGTATGGGCCGTCGTGCGATACCTGTAGTGTTTAGGGCCCCGTGCTCCGTGGTGCTTGCTCTGATCTAGCATTGTCTGACGTAAGTCTCCATGTCCTGGCTTATGTCTTCCCAGGTATATCGCTGATTAAGTTCACGTATCGTTTCCTTAACTCCAAGGTGTCTTAGGCGCTGGTGGTAGTAATAACAGAGGTTCTCTCGGAGGCTGTGCTGCACCCACAGTTTCCAGTCGTCTGTGGGCATATAGGGGTGGGCCCTTATGTACTCCTGTTCTTCCTCGAAGCGCTTTGGGTATTTAGTGACAGGTTATGTACTTCGGGGCCAGCCTGTCGTTGCTCGGCGAACACTGCATGACGGGTGTGTGCCTCCAGTAACTGTACATAACCTGGTTTGTCATCTTCCTGACGTGGAGTATGTTCTGGCGGGAGCATCATTTCCCAGTCTTCCAGGTTCTCAGTCTCCTAGTGTGGGTTAGGAGCTAGTGACAAAGTATAGGGTAGTTCGTTTTGCTTCCCTGGGTAATGTTGAATGGTGAAATGGAATTCTTGCAAGAGCAGGGCCCAACGGCCTAGTTTGGACTTGGTTGCACTGGCAGTGTGTAACCGGGTGAGTGCATAGTTATCAGTCCGTAAGATGAAAGGCACGTCTTTGAGGTGGTAACGGAACCTCTTAGGGGCCCAGATGACGGCGAGGCATTCTTGCTCGTTCGAGTGGTACCTCTTGTCCATTTCTGACAGGAGTGTGCTAGCGTAGCTTATTACTCGTCAACGTCCTTCCGGGGTCTATTGGTAGAGAACAGCTCCGAGACCTGTCCCACTGGCATTTGTCTGAAGGATCAGTGGTAGGTCGGGGAGCGGCCGACAAAGCATGTCGGGTTGCGCGAACTGGTTCAGGAGTTCCTGGGAGGCATTTTCTTCCTTCTCGGACCATTTCCAGGCTTGATCTTTTCGCAGAAGGTTATTTATAGGATCCATGAGTTTGGCAATGTTGGGTATGAAATCACAAAGCCAGTTGCAGAGCCCCAGGAATTTCCGCAGCTGCTTCTTGTTTTGTGGTGGAACAGCTTCAGCTATGGCTCGTATCTGTTTGGTTTGGGTGAAGTTGCCTTCTGGGGTGACTGTGTGCCCCAGAAAGTAGATTTCCGTCTTGCCGAAGTGGCACTTGGACAGGGGGTAGGTGAGGTTGTGGACTACAAATCTTTCTAAGACTAACTGGAGGTGCCTCTGGTGTTCCTCCCAGTCCCTTGAGATTATTATGACATCGTTGAGGTAGGCATAGCAAAACTTGCTGATGTTGTCCGTTAGAACTAATGCAGCCATGAGGCGTTGGAATGTTGCAGAAGCATTCTTAAGGCCAAATGGCATGACTTTGAACTGATAGGCCTCTCCGTTGGGTGCGGTAAATGTGGCGTGAAGCCTCAACTGTGGGTGGACAGGGATTTGCCAATACCCACGTCATGCTGAGGGTGCTGAAAATTTGGGCTTCCCAGAGCGTCTTCAGTGTGTTCCCCAGGTTTAAGGCTGGGGGAGCTACTGGCTGAGTGATCTGATTCAGGTCATAGTAGTTGGCGCGGAATCTAAGTGAGCCGTCTTTCATGGATACCAGGACTATTCTAGCATTATAGGCCGAGTCTGAGGATTCGATGATGTCCATCTGTTTCATCTTTTCAATCTGCTGCTCTATTATGGCCTTGCATTTGGCATAGACCTCTCCCGGTCAGTTGTGGATTATTCAAGAGCTGGTCGAGTGGATCTCGTGGGTGACGGTAGTTGTTTGGCGCAGTGTGCTTCGTTGTTCAAATACTCTGCAATGCTCCTGAATAATCTGGGTCAGTTGGTCCACTGCTTTCCCTTGCAGCTGGTGGTTCAGCTCGTCGCCCGTGATGGGTTGGTGTAGCTCAGGCTCAGCAAACTTCTGCCAAGTTACTGACCTCCTTTTATTTGCTCCTAAGTAGACTCGTTCCTGCTGGCAGTCTAAGATGGCTATGCGGACAACCAGGGCTGTCCCAAGATAATCTCTTCTCCCAGGTCTTTGACTATGTGAAAATGTGTTTGTATCGCTTCGTCCGCGAACCGTAGGGTCAATGTCAGACTTCCTTCCATTGGCAGCCGAGCTCCCTTTAGAGCCATGTAAATTTGGGCGTCACCGGCTGGCTGTATCTTGTTTCGGTACTCCCAGGGGACAACATCATGGTGGATTACTTTGGGGCTTGCGGCCATGTCAAGTGTAGCCAGTCATTCTGTTCTCCCGATGAGTACTGTTATGCGTGGCAGGTCTCTGAGGATTGGATTTCTTGCATAAAAGCAACGTGTTCGCCCTACCCTTCTACTTCGCCGGTGCCCCGGCTCTTGTCGGGCTTCCCAGCTTTTGCATTTCCCTGCTTGCTAGGACTTTTCTCGGCACTTGTTGGCTCCTTTTTTTGGTTTTGTGTGATCCGGCCGGTCCTGCCTGTCTGCTTTGGAGTTTCTGCTGCAGAACTGGGCAGTCTCTGTGAAAGTGTTTGGCGAGGCATTGCCAACACTTCGGGAGTATCGTAGGCGCATCAGTGGTAGTTTCAGTGACCACTGTCTTTCCCACTGGAGTCGGTGTGTCGGTGTGGTCTTGGCTTTGGTGTGAGACTTACGGATGTCTGCCAAGTCTATTTCTCTAATACGTGCCCGCGTTACTAATTCTTCCAGCATCGCTGCTTCTGGGTTTTGGAGGTGGGAGCATATTTCTGGTTGCAGGAGCCTGGTGATAAGTTTGACGCCGTCTAACTCGTCATGGCTGGGATGTACTCACTTAGAAGTCAAGGCTTTGTGTCTGATGAAGAGTTCTGCCTCATCGTTTTCTCTTTAGGTTTGAGCGTAGAACTCGTTTGTCAGTTGTGCGGGAAGTGCATCTCGAGTCTTTTTGTCAGTTCTTCCCAGTTGGTAATGATTTCCTCGTACTTTCCCCACCATTTTTTGGTTTCGCCTTGAAGCTGGGCTTTCGTCTTCACGACCCACAAGGTTTTGAGTAGGCATGTCCTTTCAAACTATGTTTGGCAGACTTGGAGGAACTTGCAAGGATCCTCATGGGTCTTCCCCAAGTACTCTGGTAATGGTAGGGGCTCCAGTGCTGGGCAGTGTTCTTGCGGTGCAGTCTCGGTTCTAATTGGTGCCCATTCTGGCGTCGTTCTGCAGGTCTGGCATTGGAAGTATAGATCTTCCAGGTCTCTGGCTTTATCCTGCCAACCAAGGCAGAGTTTATGGTACGTGCGAGGGCACTCGTTGCAGGCTATCCGGTATACGCACCTTCCAGGACAGTCAGCTTGATCGCTTCAACGTTGCCTGTCCCTGCAGTTTGGACAATGGTACTCTAATCCCTGAGTGTCTCTCTCCTGGTCTTCCCATCCTAGGCAGAGGTAGTGGAACGTGGTATCGCAGTGCGGGCAAGTTGTGACGTGTTGACCTACGCCTGGGCATTCCTCCGTGGTGCAGATCTGTCGTTAGGTGTCGGTCATGCTCTCGGATGTGGCCATTCCGGTTCCATTGACGAGGAATTGGACGCCACTGGGTGTTTTGCGTTGGCTCCCCAAAGTCAAGTTAATGGAGATTCTGTAGGGGCCCAAAAGGGCTTTTCTCAGGTGCTTCCCGATCTGGAAAAAGATGGCTAACAGCCCATATTTCTCCAATGGCCCCACGTTGGGCACCAAGAAAGAAGCTTGTCGCCTCATCGTTCACCCCTAGTGAGAGTGGCAGTTAGAAGGGGAAACCGAGGTACTTCCCTCCCTGGGCGAAGGTGAAGCAGTGGTCGCCACTGGAATGGGATTTTTCCTGGTGCCTGGTTGGTTGGCGTTGGCCACTTCTATAATTGTGCGTCGAGCCTTGGGTGGTGCGCTGCAAGTGATGGGCGAGTGGGTACTCTGGTGGGGATGTAAGCAGGTGTGAAATTAAGGGGCCTGACTACCCTGGTAATGTTAGCTGGCCGGCCGAAGGTAGGTGTCTTCCTCAGTGGTGTAGGTTCTAGCGGATAAACTGCACGTGGAACGTGCCAGAGGAGCTTCGAGGTGGAGCTTGCTGAGCTGGTGGAAGACCCTCTCTGACGTGCAGCCTCCTCTTTCTTCCATGAGTATACCTGGTTGCCAACTGGGCCGCTTTCCCTCAATACTCCAGTCAGAGCTAGCCCCTGCTTGGCAGCTTTGCCCCGCCCAGCCATATAATGAGGCATAAGGTGGTACTGGGTAACCAGTTAGGTTAATAGCGGGTGGTCAAAAAGGGGTAGATACAGCCTGATGGAGCGATGGACGTGGAGGTGAGGAAGGTTTGGAGGCTGGAACTACTAGTCTTCAGTCCAGTGACTAGGCACGTGGGACGTCGCTGTCTGACCCAAGTACCAAACTGGTGATTAAAGTAAAAGACTAAGGGCTTCCACTAACGTGGCTCCCTGGTGCACGGGACCCTGTGGTCTGACCCAGGTGTCACGAAGAGGTTGGGGGTTGGCCTATCGTTTCTAAGCAGATGACTGACCTGGCGCGCAGGATGTCGTGGTCAGACCCAGGCACTTACTGGAAGGTCGGTAGTCCAAGAGACAACTGCTCTAGTGAGGCCTAGGAAGGCATGCTTCCTAAGCCACACTTCGAGACAGCTATCAATAGGAGAGAAAAGGAGCAAGGTTTCGACTCATGGCTAACCCTAGAAGAGTCTTACTAGGACAGGTGACATACCAGAAAGAGAGAAGATAAGGTGTAGGAATTACAGTGTGCTGGAAGAGACAACTCGACCAAGTCAGATTTAGGCCTGTTTTATTGATTGCTCAATCAAACACACATAAACCAGCCTGTACCTTGACGTGAGGCCTGAAGGGCCAGTCCTAAGTTGCCAACTGGTATATTACCTTGTCTCGGAAGATGCAGCAGCGTGGGGGGCAAGGGCGACCCCAAGTCAGCGGTAGTCACAATCGTAATAGCTGTAAGTAAGCTACCAGGTAGCTAGAAACACGGCCGCTTCGGTATGCTGGCGAGCAGCAAGGCGGTCTCATGCAGAGTAGAACTCTCGACTGGACTGCGAAAGGCAGTAGCGACTTGAAATAGTCGATGGTTGCTCGAGTAGCGTGACGTTCTGCAAAGATGAGACGCGAAGTCTGGTAGCTCTTGGGCAGTGTGACGGTCTGTAGAAGACTGGCACGTGATAGCCTCGAACTGAGGATGGCGGGTCCTATTTATACTTGGTGCACAGGGTCAGCGCGGTGGTTGCGGGGAGTGAAGAGAGAGACGCGAAGAAGAGAAGAGAGTAACTGAGAGCGACGGAAACTTCCCCTCGGGTGCCAGGCTTTGAGGGGTAGAGCGGCGATGTGATGCGAAGCGGGTTGTAGTGCAGCAGGCAGTAACAGCCGGGCAAGCCACCCTGGCTTGGAAGGCGCCGTGTAGCGTGTACGGCTCTTCATAGGAGGGGGCAGCGGCTTTGGCGATGCTAGATGAGAGAATGATGTCGCTCATGGGGCGTCATACTATTGGTCAGCTATCTAACATATTTTAATGAACTTTAATTGCAACTACTTAAATTTTTGCCCACATTTTTTTTTGTTTAAGTTTTGCTAATTGTTTTGTGTTTCCTAAGAATGTTGTCAAAAAATTGTTACTGTTGCAAATTCAGTGGTCCGAAAGTCGGTGGTTTTAATGTATTCAAATTTGTGAATATTCACACAGTCCTGTTAATTTTTTTGTTTTAAGAGTAGCGGAATGAAAATAATATTTTGACAAGAGAGTTGCAAAGAATATTTATAATTTACATGTGGAGGGAAGGGAGGTTATGAGTTGGCAGAAAGATGAGGCTAAACCAAGCTTTTAGAAGCTCTTTGTTAACTGTAATGCTGCTACATAATCAAAATTATCGAAAAGTTATGTATGTTGGACATTGCAGTGCTGGAAACATCTGTTGTCAATTTTTGTTTTGCTGTTTATAATTGCGTAAGGCTATTTTTGTATAGAGAAGCTTTTCTGTGTGGGACATGATTACCTACTTTCACTGCATTAGTGTTAAAAATTATTAACGTAGAAATTTTTTGGTAGTTAGTTTGTTTCGTGGTACAGACAATATTTTGTTTGGGATTTATTTTATGAGAGTTTTGCTATATTGAACTGAGTGCAACCAATTTAATTTTGTAGAAAATCGGTAGACGTGAAACCAGCTACCAGAACTGCCCTATCCCATATAGATAATGGTAGTTAAAATTAGTATAGATAGCTGTGATGATGAGAGCTTGAAGTGCTAGTGAGTGTTCCTTTCAGACGCATGGGTTTGGTTACAGTTGGCAGATGTGGTAAACTTGAAGAACCTGCTGCCGCTAATTCAGACGGTGAGGTCTGGGAAGCCCATCCGTCAGAACCAGCAGCTCTGCAACCTGTACTACATTGAGCACATCAAACTCTGGTGAAGCGCTGCCCACCATCTGCTTCCAGGAATATGTGTTGTTCGTAAGATACTTTCAGTAATTGTAAATTATTTTAAAGTATACATACAAAATGCATACTTGTTTATGTCCTTCCCATAAAAGTAAAATTTTAAAAACGCCTATGGTAATGTGAATTTTGGAATTTACTCTCGATTTTACAAAAATGAATTTTATGATAATAGTGATTTTATGTAATTCTTGGGAACCATAAAAAAAAAAAAATTCTAAAATTGTTGAAAAATTAAAAATATCTGCAAAAATGCAAGAAAGTTTCTATTAAAATTGATTAACAGAACATGTTTTCTAGTGATCAAATATAATTGTTTTAATGTTAATTGGTATGTCACAATGTGAAGTGACCATCACTATAGTAAGTACGCAGATGCACTAAGGTATGGGGAAATGCTAAAGCAGCCCAGGCCAGATGAGCTGCAGTTTAAAGATACACAGCGACCACTTTTTCACTGGCTCCCTTCACGCCAACCCAGTCAGCCACAAGTGGGAATGGATGCCATGCTTGTTACTAATCAAACATATCTCACCATACCAGCCATGTGAGGGAAAGTAACGAGGCCTCACTTGGTAATGCTAAGCGTTACCTGAGGACATCCAAAGCTTATCATCGCTCCAAGCGGATGTTTACATGTATGCTGGCACCATTGCAATGGATGCAGTGGGTTACAAAAACACCAACTTCTTCACATTTTTTTTCCAAAGAACCACACACATTACTAGTTCCACTGGGCCACCATCTTTTCACACTGACCACCATGCTTAGTCACAGTAACTACAGTCAACTCTTGAAACTTTGACCTTTCACAGTTCCTAAGGAAAGGGTGGTTGCTTCAAAGGGGTGGTTGTTTAAATTTGGACATATTCTGACCCACCCGTGACCCCTATATGGAAAAATTACATTAATGTTTTATAAGGTGATTTTTGCATGGTTTTACAGGATGTGCAGCTATCTGGAAATGTACAGGATTTGAAATGCTGTAGCATGGTTTATTGCTCCAGAGAAGGAGGTGGTGTAGGAATGCCTTTCTTCTTCGCACCACCGCCTGAGCCTGACCGCCTCTGTTGGCCTAGTTGTATACTGCAGACGTTTGTGCGCTCACATTGTCGCTGTTGTGTAATACCGTAATTCAGCTGCTTATGCAATTTTACTTTAAATCTTCGGCAGACGACTGACATGCTGATGACTTGAAGCAGAGGATTCTGTTGCAATTATACAATGCAATGAAGTGTATTAATTTGGTTCGATATGTAGGTATGTATTTAAACGTGATTTAAAATATTTTCCCAACTTTGGTTATAAATACCTCCTCCTCTACCTTTCACACCGTGATCTGCTACACTTTTCGTATTAATCATATGTAAAATTTCCCAGGGCCATGCAACTGTACACAAGACGTTAAAATATTCATATTCTTTGTTGTGGAAGCAAGCCTCAAAGTCTATTAACAGCCGATTATGTTGAATGAGTCGTGTAAGGACATGCTGTATCCCTCTCTCCCTCCATCCCTCTCTCTCTCCCTCTCACCCTCTCTTCCTCCCTCTGCCCCTCTTCTCTCTGTTCCTCCCTCTCTCCCCTCTCTAGCTGCCTCCCTCTTTCTGTCTCTTCCACCCTCCCTTCTCCCTCCCTCTCTTCACCCCTTCCTTTATTCCACCCTCCCCTCTCCCTCTCTCCACTATCCCCATCTTCCTACCTCTCTTCTCCCTCCCTCTCTTCCCCCCTCTCCACTTCTCTTTTCCCCCTCCCTTTCTCTCATCTTCCACCCTCCCTCCATGTATCCTTATCTTCCTCCCTCTCTTCCTCCCTCTTTCTTTCTCTCCCCTCCCCGCCACAATGTTCCCTAGCTGCGCTACGCCCTTGGCTAAGGACAATTGGCCCTCGTCCATAAAATAGCCAATCAAAAATTACTTACGGCTGGCTGTGACTTGACTGGCACAGATGTCCATAAAAAAATTGCTGCAAAATAAGCAAATTATTCAGAAACAATTCAGTTATGTTGAAAACGAGTTTACGTGGAGATATGTGTTTGTTGTGCAAGGCTCAGTGTAATTGTTGGGCACGTTTAAACATAGGTTCCGAACTGCACTCGAGAGTTGTGGCATTGTTGTCTTAGTATGAAATAATCATAATAAGAGTTTTTTTAAATAAACGTAAAGCTTATAGATTTGTACTACTCTCGCAGTAGATACCTTTTATTTATTGCTTTATCAATCTAACAAAATACAATTGACTGTTGTACCAAAAACGCATGTACCGATCAACTGTATCCACAGTTAATTTTCAGTGGTCCCGGCAAAACTCCTATATAAATAATGATAAAGCTAACCGCTTGTATTGTTTATCAGATGTTGCGTCGATCAAAGTATATTTTGGTCCTGCCACCTAATATTTCCCGCAACGATCTTTTTAAGCTTGTTGTTTATGCAAACGTCTACTATGGTCCATACCGTATAAGAAGGCCACTTTCTGACAGTCAGTGAGTGGCAATTGACTAATACGAAACAAACAAAGTGCCATTTAGAAAATCCTGTATCAGCTGATGCACGAACGAACAAAAGTTAATATTATGTTGGCTATTCTGAGTGCACTGCCAACGCACATCAGACAAGCAGAAAATACGCGATAAGAAAGAGTTCCAAGTTTAATTAATACATTTTATTTTATGTGATCACAAAACAGTGGTTGTTAGTGTTAAAAACTAAACTTCGTGATAATGTAGTTATGATTAGGTGATCAAAATGAAATGTACAATAGAACGATACGACGTGGAAAAGTTTTCTGAAGTTGTGCTAACTTCAGAAAGCTTTTTCACGTCTTATAATCCACCTCAAACCTTGCTTTCAACACGTCCATGATATTAATTCCAAAAGCATACAGAAATATTATATAATATTGTTGAATTATTTTTTCTAATAATTTGACGAAACGACACGAATTTTAAATGTATTTTCAGCCCGTAACATAAGAATTATCAATTTTAAAATATACGCCATCTTTTGACCATAAAGAGAGTTACTCAAAACTTCGTCGTGACGTGCTGCGCGCTATCTATCGGATATTCTGCGAGCTATTACCTGCCAGAAATGAATCTCTTTCCTGCGTGATATATAACGAATTTACAAACATTTGCCAATAGTTATATTTTTCCACGAGCTCTGCATAATTTTTAAAGTAACATTTATTTCATATACAACGATTTGGAGTACAAGTCACTTATATTCGGCCGGTAATCGTTCGTCTACGTAAATTATACGCCATGTTGTTCTCTCGAAACCCATCTCCTTGATTCCGTAGACACGCGTGAATAGTTTTTAAGCAATTCTAACGTTATTCCACGTCACATATTTCCAACTCGAATATATTAGCTATAACGTCCAAAGTGTAATAATAGATACAACAGACCGTCTCGCCAATTTTAACCCAAATTCACTATCTCGGACAAATTAAAAAAGAGTTATCAAATATCTAACATTTTATATTTTTACTTTTATAACCTACTTATATTTTTAGACAGATGTCAGTCTTAAAATATCTTAAAATTTGTTTAGCATTACAGTACAATGAGAATTGGATTAGCTGACAGCGTGTTGATAAAAAATACAGCCCCGGCGTGACGGACCAGCTGATGGCGGAAGGATACGTAGTCAGATGTAAACAGTGGCGCTACTTTCGCCGAGCTGTCAAAAAGTGGCCTTCTTATATGGTACAGAATATAACTGCATGTGAAATACATAATTGCGCCGCCGTTCATCACTGCTCTGCGGCATGTTGTCTGTCTACCCAACACGTCTTTTGCGTGGTGCGATGTGCAAGTCTGGCTTGCTACCTTTCCTTACATGCCCTACGAGAGGGGAAGTGGTTACCTAGCAACCAGCATGGCGACCTAGCATCCTCTCTCTCACAGCCCTCTTTCTGTCTCTCTCAGCCGTGTACCTTTTTTTCCTCCACTGACATGCCTTCGAGTGGGGAAGTTGTTGCCTAGCAAAAGAAAAAGCATGTCCTCTCTCTCAGCCGCGCATGCTTGCCTTCACACGCCGACCTGGCCGCAGAGCAAATAAAGTGCTACTGGCGAACATAGAAATTTTATCAAGATTATCCGTTGCTTAAAATAGTTGCCCCTATCATCACGTGTATTTAAAAGTAAATGGTTTAACCTGAATATGTTACGTAATACATTTTTACGAGGAATTATTATTTGAAAAGATGTTTTCTTTTGTGATTAAAGGTCTTTTTTTTTTCCGTAAAGTTGGTGGTTTATTGTATCAGGCGTAAAATCAACATTATTTCAAAGCGTAATATTAATGTAACTCGATGACAGCATCTTCATGAATAAAATTAAATGCCCAGAAGCATATACTTTACCTACCCCTGTCGCTAAAAATTGTTTGAACATTGAGCAACTTGTATTATCAAGTGTAAGGTTAATTTTTGAATACTTCCTGCAGGGAAATCAGGGAATTTATATTAATTTATTTTAATAGACACACGTCTTTTGAATAAACTGATAAAATTTAACGGCCTATTCGACACCTTTGGTCGTCTAATAATGGGTAAGCACCGAGCCTGAGTGCAGTGTAACTTGCGTCAGGGAAAATCAGAGGACGTGGTTTTTAATAATTAATTATTAAAGACCGTAAAGAAATAAATTATTTTTGTCTTATTTATTCATTTCTGTCTCAAAATTACTCTGTTTTTTTGCAGTCAAATATAATTAATTACTTTAAAAGACAGACATTTGCCACACGCGCAAGGTGTCACCAACATGTAGCGGCATGGAGGGGGAATGGTTTCACTCCTCCCGCTGCCTCCCGTTCAACGCCTGCCGCACCGCCATGGACACACTGCCCGATCAATAATCTCTCCATGCACTCTCAGCTGATCAAGTGCGTGCGAGACATTCAAAATTTTACTTGCATTCAGTGTCATATTATTTTCATTTTCAGAGCGTTTGAAAGTTTTAGGTCGGCTTGCATTTGGTTTTGAATAACAATCAATTGTATACAGTATTTTGAGATGTTATATTCTTTATTTAAACAATTTGAGGTGAAATGTTTTTTAAGTTAATATTTACAGTAATACTTTTTTTTAAAAATTCCCATTTTTTTTGTTTATTAGTTAAACTTTATTCACAGATAATGTACAGCTCTCATTATACTCAAAATGAAGTCTAATTAGGTCAGAAGTAGTATTTTATTGATGTACATGTCAGAACCCTCATCTGCTGAAATCCTGCATGTATGGAAATTTTTTGATAGTCCCCTAAAAAACAGTAGATAGGGAGTCGACCGTATATAAATCAAGACTTCAAAGGTGAAAATATTTGAAGCATCAATTTCAAATTGCAATGGTAGAAAGGAAAGTCAATGACTCGAAAAAGATTTTAATCAAATTGCAATGGAGAAAGGAAAAATCTATGTCTTGAAACAGATTTTAATCATAAGTTTAAAGTAACTAATTGCCAAAATATTGAGGTGCTCCTCAAAATTTGTGCCTTGTAGTTATTCAGATGTGACAGTATATTGTGTTACAAAAATATTATAAATATGATGTATAAACTTTAATTATAAAGTATATATACCTGCTATACTGTAAGTTGTTATGATAATAAAAAAAAACTCAAAATATTGAGCTGCACCTTGAAATTTGTGCTTCTAAGTCATTCTTAGGGCTTTAATTCAGACATTATGGTATGTAGTGCTATAAAAATATTATAAACATGTTTTATGGACATTTAAGTTCTAATGTATACAGGCTGTTTAAAAAATAATGGGCATTATTGCCGGAATTAATTCATTATATGTAGACAATAAAAAAAGATTAATACAACATGGGTCCAGAAATGCTTGGTTTTCGAGTCCTGGCATTCAAAACAATACTTTTAACCGGTATGTCTTTCTTTTTGCAGGTGGTTGCAATTATCAGAAGACACAAATCAGACACCCTGACAGTTTGCAATTCCGAGGCAAAGAGTACACTTGAGTGATACATGTGTCGACAGCATGAGGTGCAAAGTTCTGTTTCACACAGGTGGCGATGGATACGTTCAAATGTCTTCCGATCTGGACATCGTCGTTGTGGGTACTTCTCTTGGTACAAATGATGAGCTCGCACAGTATTGCCGTCCGCCTTACCATACATGAAGTGCACATCAGCTAGCTCCTGATTGGAGTACATGTCGTACACTACAACTTCAATCACCACATGTATCGCTCAATGTACTCTTCACCTCAGAATTGCAAACTGTCAGGATGTCTCTGATTTGTGTTTTCTGATAACTGTAACGACCTGCAAAAAGAAAGACGTACTGGTTAAAAGCATTGTTTTTATGGCTAAAACTTGGAAACCAAGCATTTCCGGACCCAAACTGTACCAAACTTTTTTTACTGTGTACATATGGGGAAGTCATTCCTGCAATAATGCCCACCATTTTTTAAAACAACCTGTATGTAGCTGCTATACAGTTGGGTTTCATGATTTTTTCCAAGAAAAAATAAAAATGTAGAGGAGCCCTGTGTTGTTGACGCCAAAGCATGTGTGCATTTTGCTCCAAGCACTTGGCTGCATGAGTCATCCGAGAGGCAAGATAGAGCCAACTTTTGTGACACTACATAATAACAAAAACACTAGACTGAAGTGCTGAAAGGAGGAATAAAGACTACCTTTCTTCGACTCAGCTGTGAACAAATAGATTAATTACTGTACAAGTTCATATCCAGATACAGGCCCCCCATCCGCCCCCCATATACTCACCCCCAATATTGACTTCTGTCAGATAGCATCTGTAGCTTCCCCTCTAAGGATGGAGAAGTTTGCATCCCGTAAATGGGGAGGTTGGTAGGTTTGGGAGGCAACTGGATCACCTTCTCCTGATCCCTTATACGAGGAGCAGGTTGGTTATGAGTTCGTGACCAGGTGCATGAAGGGATGCAAAGCTATACAGGAGTTGAAGTCTTGGGTACCAGTTGGCACACAACCTTGGTGATATTAACTGGGAATGGTGGAGAGTGTATGGCCATTGGTGGTGTAGGGGGGAAGAGGGGACTGGGGCTGTACAAATATAAAAAATTTGAATAGTTGCAAATAGTAATTTATGAATTATTCACATTCAAACTTTGCATATCTCCTGTGAAAATTGAAAATAATTTACATTTCTATCTCATTTCTTCTTTCTTATTGTTTGAAACAGAGGAAGTCGGCATGAAAAGGTTATGTTACCGCATTGGTGCACTACCAAAACAAAAATGTGTTTGTATGGCTTTTATCCTCATTCCACACTGCCCCGTGTGGCAAAAAAACAGATTCTTTTTGTGTTTTCAGGGAAATTATAGCATTTTATTTCTGCAAACACGTTCAAAAGTATACGATTTTAGTAAATTGTAGATGGCATGATACGTCAACACCATGGACATGAACAACACCAACATGGCATCGCATCATGGCTGTGGCAGTCGGCTGAAACGTGAACTAACAATGCTAGTACTACAGGACTGTATCAATTAAAGTCATTGCAATCTGGTTGCAAGCTTTACAACGAAATGTTTGTGTTTACAAAGTGTTTCATTTACTATAATACAACTTACGATAAACAAATTCTGTTACAGACACAGGGCTGCTGTAGCAAAAAATTGCAAACACCTACGAACAGTTTGCCTGACATTAGCAAAAAGTCCTGCATGTTTGCAAAACCTACCGCCAATTCAACCGTGAAAATACGTCTATTAAACTTCACGGCTTCATACATTTCGTAAACAATGATGATCACTGAAAATAAAACTGTAACACTCAGGAAATAGTTTCCTTTCCTGATAAGGTGGTTTTTTTTATAGCAAAGAAGAACTTTTAAGCTATTTTCTGATGACAAAAATGAACTGTATCTTCTGTATTCTTCCCTTTGGTTATAAGGCATGTATGTTATCATAGTTTTGTCACAATGTAAATTAGGTGGAGGAGAGGGGTGGCCTCCCAAAGGACCATGACTTCCCTCACAGTTTGCTGCCCTTAGTTCCACGTCGCTTTCCCAGGTTAGCAGGTAGGGTGGAACTACCACCAGCATACCACGTCCCCATGGGAAGGTTTGCTTTGAACGTCCCAAACGATCACTTCTGCCTTCTGTCTGGAAGTATCCAAGTAGAGCAGGACGGGTACTCTGTGAATGGTGGCCGCAGAGGTTAAGCACTACCCATCGGTGATGAACGGCAAGGCGGGAAGACCAACGTACCTCAGTCCCCAGCACGAAGAGAATAGTTTTGCTTGGTACACACCTGAAGGGTAGAAAGGGGTTGCGAGTATCATGCCTACACTTGAAGAGTGTAGTAGGTTCAGATGATGAAGTAGAATTAAGGTGGGTAATGGTGGTTGAAAAATAGCGAGCTTAGGTTGGTGTAGGTCTGAAGCTAACTACAGTAAGACCGTGATAATCCGGCACTCGATAGTCCGGCAGGCCTAATAGTCCGGCACGCATCAGAACACGGTTGACATTGGCAGTACAGTCGGACACGTTCAGGAGATATCAGAACCGTTCGGCGTCTCGCCAGTCACAATTTGTTTCCGCGGGATCAGCCATCTTGGCTTCGTGCTAGTAACACTACGAATCTTCGTTTACATATACCTTCAGTTACAGTATGTATGTATGTATGTATGTATGTATGTATGTACTGTACTTACATTTGCATCAATGCTGTGCAGTTTTCTTTTACAGTTATTTACTAAAGCCATTGTAGTGTATCAAAGTTTAGCTATTTGTATGACTTTCAAATAAACTACAGCACAGTGAAAATTTTGTACGTACAGTGAATATGTTTTGTAAACCGAACATACGTGCGCCTAAAACAGCAAAATGCAAACATGTGACATTGCCAATCCGCCAAAAACTGGACATCATAAGAAGATTGGAAAAAGGTGAGAACTGAAACAATATTATGAGTGAATTTAATATCGCATCTTCAACTATATACGATATTAAAAAACAAAAACAACAGTTCGAAAAATTTGTGGCGCAATCTGCTTCTGTTAAAAGTCTAGACATTAGACATACTCTAAAAAAACCTAAATTAGAAACTCTAGACAAAAATTTTGTATAACTGGTTCAGTGCTAAGAGAGCAGAGGGAAAGGAAATAACAGGGCCTATAATAATTGAAAAGGCCAGATTTTTTCACAAGTAATTAGATTTGCCTGCTGATGAAATTCTTTCATTCTGTAAGGGGTGTCTTCATAATTTCAAGATTCGTCATGGCATCCGTAAACTAGACGTTTCTGGTGAAATAAAATCAGCTGATGAGGCTGCTGCAAATGAGTATAAAACAACATTTCAAAAACTTATTGATGACCATAAATTGTCTCCACCCCAAATTTACAACGTGGATGAGACTGGACTGTTATGGCGGTGTTTACTAAATTCAACCCTAGCGGGAGCTGAGGAGTCCAGCACAAAGGGTTTTAAAAAGCATAAAGACAGAACAACTCTCGTAGTGTGTGGAAACGCTTCAGGCAATCATAAACTGACTCCGTTTGTGATTGGAAAGTATAAAAAGCTGAGGCCTCTCAAAAATGTGACACATTTGCCAGTTATTTACGGTTCTCAGACTAATGCCTGGATGACAGCAGAGTTGTTCAAAGAGTGGTTCCTTCATCATTTTGTTCCAGCTGTGAAAGAAAATTTTTAAACAGTAGGGCTACCTCAAGATTCAAAGGCAGTTCTTGTCCTCGACAACTGCCGAGCTCACCCTCCAGAATCTGAGCTTGTGTCAGGTAATATTTTTTGCACTTCCTGCCAATGTTACGCCACTAATACAACCCATGGACCAAGGGGTCATACAAAATTTCAAGTGCAAGTACAGAGGAATGTTTGTGCAGAAGCTGCTGAGCTCAGATTGCAACGTCAAAGATTTCCAACGAAATTTTAACATTAAAGACGCTATTTTTACAGCTGTAATCGCTTGGTCCAATGTAAAAAATATAACATTGTACAGGATCTGGAGAAAATTATGGCCTGAACTGGCCGAAGAAACCGAGATGGAAAAGGATGAAAATGATGATGAGCCCACAACTGACCACACTGAAATTGTAAGTGTGATAAATTGTGCTTCTAATAATGAACTGATTACCCTATTAGTAGAAGAAATTGATAGATGGATCGACATTGACAAAAATGTGCCTATCGAAGAAGAGCTGACTGACGATGTAATAATAAAAAGTGTTTTCAGCCCACAGGAGGCACGAGAAACTGAGATGATGAAGAATAAACGCCTACAACTCTCATCTCTGGGACTGAGGCTTCGAAAGCCTTAAACACCTTTGTAAAATTCGCAGAGAGGAGCCATCAATACGACATTGCTGAAGTTATGAGTCTCCACATTATACAAAGTAAGTTTTCACAAAAAAGAACTTACTCCAAGAAACAAGTTAACATCCCTGCAATGTTTCAGAGGGCTCAGAAGAAAATTCAAGCTATCCCATCAGTGGTAGATAACAGTCCGACATGTTCCACACCCTCGATATCATCAGAACCATGTTTTTAAAAATGACCTTGATAATCCAGCATTGACAGATCCCTGAGCATGCCGGATTATCAAGGTCCTACTGTATCTCAATTCACTCTGGAAGATTGATGCACCAGTGGTCACAGTGTCTGTCTATAAGCTAAAGTAAGGTAGCTCACTAGGCACTCAGGCAGTGTGACATTCTATAACTGTAGCTGAGCAAGACAGCCTCGAACCCATGTCTGCGGCTGGTCAAAATATTTCACCATGAAGAGCTGAGTAGCATTTTGTATACCCATGGGACAGAAACTGGTCAAATGAGGAGGTTGTAATAAAAAATAAATTAATAAAATGTACATTTCAAAGCAGACTTGCAGTTAAAATCAAAAAAAGATTTGTAGTTTTATTTGGTGCTACATATTAAGAATGACTGAGTTACTACGCTTTCTAGAATTCATTAGTGAAAATATGATTTGTTTTTATTTGCGTACCAAATGTACTCCATGATAAATACTTAAATTACAGACAACATAATTTATGTAGCCTAATTTAAGGAAATTATCAGTTTACTTGCTCTATCATAAAAATTAAGCTGTAAATTAAGATTCAAGAACCTTAATATTTTTATTACTCCAGAGTGGTTCTTGTAGACCTAGCTGGCAGCATGTTGGGCGAAATGGTCCAGAATTACAAAAGCGAAACTGGTTCATCTGTAACAGATATGCCAGACCTATCATATTTTATTAAGTATATTAGTTGTGTGAAGTTTTCTCGTTTGCAAAGTAAAATAATAGTTACATTTGTTACAGTCTGTAAACTCTTACACAGTTTTTGTACCTGTATAATCACACTATTGCTTCATGCCAGAAGTTCAGGAGGGGTTGTAAAGATCTTCATTGCTGGAGGATCTCTGTTGCTGCTTGCTTTATTACACTCCAGTCCCTCCAGACATCATCTTCAGTTGTGTACTGTGATGCAATAAAAAACCTGAAAGAAGCATAATGTAGTTATTTTTAATTGAGTGTCATGTGAAGTGCTCTTTTACCTTGTCACCATACACCTGAGTTAACTGTTACTGAGTTGATGTTACGGATCCTCCTTAGCTTGTTGCCATTAATACATTTAACTTTATTAATTTGGATTTGTGCCAAAAAATAATTGGGATCCGAAAAATATAACTCTTTTGCTGCAAAGAGCCTATTTGGTGGTCAACATGTAATTAGAGAAGAATGTTAGAACCTCTCTTTTATACTTTTCTAGCGACATGAAAAATTGTGTAAATGGAAGAAAATAATCAAACCAAGATTTCATATTTAATAGTTAATGTAGATTAATTGACAATACAACTTTAAGTTTTTGTTTACTTAAATTTTTTCACTGAAATTTTAAGTTGTTTATTGAAACAATCTAACAGAATAATTTAATATATTTAACCATTTAAGATTTTTGGTCTGTAATTCTGCTGCAGATTTGATAACAATTTTCCCATTTTAAAAAATTTCTAGACTAACATTTTTACTGCCACATGAAACTGTATTTTGCACAGATTACTTCTGCATGGAAGAGTTTTCTAAACTAGATTGCAATATACATATAAACTACAAATTTTGTTAACCTAGGCCTAAAGGGGTGGTATCTATTTTTAGATATGTCCTACATCCAGTACAGAACTCACCAAAAGAAATGCAATTTGCAGCAACCAAAAAAAAAAGAGTTAAACAAATTTTTTTTTGTGGCCAATTTCCCTCAAATTTTCTACTTTTTTTATCTAAATTTTTTACGATGCTTCAAAAATGAATTGGTACAGAAAGATGGTTGCTATGAATGGTGTCAATATTGAGAAGCTCTACTGTATGTCATAAGGTGTGTATTATTTCTTTTTTAACTGTCCGTAAGGTGGGGAGAAAAAACGGATTATTTTCAAGACTGAGATAGAGGAGCTGGTCCTCTGTGGCCTTGATCGCTGGGATATCCTTATAGGGAAAGATGGTTGAACTGGTGGTTTTTTAAAACAAATCCTCCAATACTATATAATTTGTGTGCACTGAGTCTGTTCCCATGTTTTTCATGGCACATTAAAATAAAGAAGTTCTGCCACCAGTCAGCATTTTTTGTGTTTAACTGCAGTGAAAGAATCCTATTGTTATAATTATACGTAGTCTGAAGTATTTAGAGGTGATGTGTGATGGCACATGCTAAGAGTGCCGTTTCAGTCACCTTTTTGTGACAACAAGCAGCGTGGAAGAGCTTCTCCATTTTATGGAGTTTTCTATGAGCTGCAGAGTCACCATTGTGTTGTGTGTACAGATTTGTTTCGTTTCAATGTTTACTTATTTATTTAAAGCTTCAAGACTATTAGTTTCAGGACCAGTATGAACTGTCGTTATGTAACCCTTTCTGCTACTTAATAAAAACAACCTAACTTCTTGTGATGTTATTGCTCCAAGTTTGCTGCATAAAATTTGGACATTATCAAGAAATAATTTGACTTGGATTGTCTCACATAATTTTGTTGCGAACTCATGTGTAGTTAGTTGATGGACAAAATCCACTAAATATTTGGTTTGACCCTTTTAATAACCAACATACCAATAGTAAATATTATAAACTATAAAAAAATTATTTCCATTAAATTGTCACCAGTAACCAAGTCTGGGCTCCTGCGAGTTGGTAGTGCAGCTGTTTCAGGTTAGCAAATTAAATTATTTAACGTGGCAAAATTTGTTAGGCTGGAAATATTCAGCTGTACTAGTGTGCCTGTACAAGAGTCATGAGGGCGAAGGGAATGAAATGGATGGAGCAGTGCACCTGATGGCGGAGGTTTCTCGCAGTGTGGCCAGACTGCAGTATACTTCTCCCACGTTGTTCAGACGCGCCAGCAACTGCTCAGTGAGGCAGTTGTCACCCTTGAGCCGGAACACAGCCATGCCCAGGCGGCTAGGCACGCACATCTCGAACCTGTAGTCCTCACACACCCAGCGCACGAACAGCTGACACAGTTGCACACACTGCACACACATGTAAGCTCTTAGTGCCCATTCGCAACATACCAGTCCACCTNATGAAACTTTCAGATCTATCTATACCTCTGAAACACTTTGGTCGTTTATCAGATTCTACTAAATAATCTACCTACTGCTTCATAACAAATATGAAATGTAAATGTTTTAATAAATATAAAAGAAATAGTTTATGAAAATATTTTTAGTGATTCAAACATTTAACAAATTGTTCTAGCAGAATTAGTGCTACCAGTGATTTGTAAATAAAGCATGGGAATCTTAACTGAAGTGCTTTACATCAAACATGCCTTCACTGAATTTACCTTTCGTACATACAATTGAATTCCTTCCACCCCAGTCCTCTTGAGCATGAACCACGTCTTCAAGGAATGGAAGTAGCGGGTGAATGACAGTTGCCTATGCTGGACAAACAGTGTGATTCATAACTCAGCAGAATAGTTTTGCAGAGGCATGTTGGTAGTTAAAGGTTGCATGCCTGACATTCTGTGATTTGAATGCTATGTGGAAATGTATAATTTGTTTAAAAAAAAAAGTTTTACTTAGACTGAAATCTAAATATGGTACATAGTATCTGTTTCTCATAAATATGTTACATCACAGTGAAAATTGAAATTGAAAGTAATCTTTATTAATGAAATGAATTCAAAACTTGAAGTACCTTAGTTTTTATTACCTGCTTTAATGTGTGTGTGCATTGTCAGTAGTGATGAAAACTCACTATACTGACACTGCATAAAAGTTCTTATTTTAAAACAAGTTCAAAATATTTTATGTTTTACATACTTTTGTTTTATGGACAGTACTTGCCATAAGATTTATCTCCAAGCCTGTTAAAGAAAGAAAATCATTAATTAATCTCTTGGATTGTTGTACTTAAAATTACGTATCACCCTAATACACTACACAACTCCATAAAATGTACTATATCATTAAACAGAAAGTAATTACCTATTTAAAATATAAAATGTGAATCATTTTAGGTGTAACAAGCAAGTCAGTTAAGACTTAAAATGCTGTACAATATTGTTTCTGCTACTAATGAATATTGTAGAACTAATGTAATTGTAAACAATAAACAAACTTATTTACACAGGCAGCTGTATTGAGGAGGCATAAATATTTTGCATGTGTTGCAGCATCTGATTTTACACAGAATGGGTATGTTAACCCAGTCCTGTTAACATTTACATGTAGCCTATTATTTCACCTCCAGACTGAAATGTTTCATACTTTAATGTTATTTTCAAAATAAGAATCATTTAATTTACCACTTCAATTACTGTATTTCAGAGTGTTTTTGTACCATAAAAATTGGGTGTGTATCGTGGACAAGAGAACTTGTTCCATTTCAAAAAATTTATTTTATTTTACCTTTTACACTTAAATAACGGTTAAAACAATATGTAAAATAAATGTTAGGTAGATAGTAAAATTAATTTGTATTTTCATATTTTACTGTATCCATTGCAAGTAATGAAGCTATGACTAGTAAATGTATTACAAATGTGCCTTGGGGTCCTGCTGTATTTTAGTCAGGATAAATATATGAAACTTAATGATAAACTTTTGAAATGTTGCTGAGAAAAAACTCATTACCTGATTTATTATTGTTTGCGTAATCTTGTTCCACTCTCAATGTTTTTTCTATGATGGATGTATCCTTTGCCCTGTTAAAATATTAAAGCATTTATTGTTTATTTTCAGTGTACAACTTTTATTTCAACATCAGTAAAGGCAGAAATTATAAACTTTTATCCCAAAAAACAGTTCTGTTGTATTATGGATTTAAGGAGAAACATTGTTCTGTAAAAAAATGTTCAAAAGTTCAAGTAAGGAATCTAATGTTGTCTTGAGTATGATTATAAAAGGGTGGTAATATTGTCGTGTAACTAAAATTTATCATGTTACTGAACACTGAGCAGCATAAAAAGTTGCAAAAATCGTCAGGTTTCTGTTCCAAAGTATTACCTTTGTTCTTTGCCAGCTACTGTTCATAAAGGAAAAAGGATATCTGTAAAATATGTTAAGCTCTGTAATATGTTACAGCAAGCCGAATTTTCGCAAATCTGAAGTGGATGTGATGCCCCAAAACTGGTAAATCCAGCAAGGTGACCTGTCAACTTTGTCATATTTCTGGAACAATTTAACTAATATTCCACCGAATTTTTTACACCATTAGTGCTACAGATGATTTTTTAAACTTACATATTTAAGTGGGGTCAGACACTGATTTTCAAACTGGAGACTATTTAAATATTTTTGATAAGTTTGGAATATTTTTAACAGTTTAAGTGAATTCAACCAAATTTTTTATGCTAACAGTATCTTTTAGAAACTTTGTATACAGAACCTCTTTTTTAGGAAATTTTGTAAGATAGCACCGATTAAGAAAATAAGGTTTTTATGCCATATCTCAGGGTCCAATCAACAGATTTTCACCAAATTCTTTGTACAAGTAGCGCTACAGTAGACATGTAAACTTATGCGATTTAAAAGGCTCAGACACTTACTTTCGAAATGATGGCCATGTAAATATTGTAGGTTAGTGAACCCTAGCATTCAGAACATTAGACTGACTACATCCGGAGTTGATGCTCTGAATCCTACACCCGTGATGCAGTTGATGATTGCATGCTGACTTATTTTTTTACGGGGTTTTCTGGATTTGAGTCCTGAATAAGGTATGTTGTATATGTAATTGTCTAGGCACTGTTGCATATGTTTCTGGTTTCATATGATATTACTGTCAATGAGACGTCAAGGCCTATGTACCATCTAAGCTGTTAGGAACTTCATTAAAAATTATTTCCACCCATGTGGAGGAAAGTAGGCTCATTAGTAATATCAGTAACTTCTTGTTTATCATGAGTTTATTAGTAAAAAAAAATTTTAAGTATTTTTTTTAATAGGTTTTTATATTTTTAAAAGTTGTAAATGATATTTAAAAAATATTACTGTTGCTAAACTAGCATAATTTTTTAAGAAAATGTCAAATATTATACATGTTAAAAGTGCTACCATACCTTGGAAAATTAGAGATCTGAAATAAATGGTATTATTTTTTGTCTAAAAGCAGTTACAACATTAGTGTTAATTTTTTACCCATTATTACAAGCCCAAAATTCTGCCTAACTATAATTAATGCACTTCAAGTAATAAACTCTGAAATAATGTTCACACTAAACGAAGGCAATGTAAAAACCACACTTTTTTATACCTTCTTATAATAGGGCCAATCCATCTCAAGTGTCCCAACACAGGTTTTAAAAAATCATGATTTGATCATTTGAAACGTACATATTTATAACGTTACCTGACAACTTCAGCTATTGCATTAATTTTGATTTACAAATTACAGTGCTTAAGGGGACTCCCTTGTCAAATATTGTCTGTAAAGTCAGTGTTTGCGCAGGTACTAATATCTCGGTGAATAAATGTTCTAAGAAACTTGTTTTTTTTTCTCGGGAAATATGAAGAAACGCTTATCTTAACATGCAATTTTTTGCTTTTATCCTCAAAGATAAAAAGTAGTGAAGATTGTATAAACAGCATTTTTATGGCTTTCCTGTGCATTTTTCTTTAAAAGAAAGGAAAAAATTAAGATCAGTCCATTGTCTTTTATCATGTGTAATAATGTCCTACTGTTACAGATGTAATGTGTGAGAAATTCAGCTACCCAGGAATACATAGCGAAATGTTGGGAGGGTCTTTCACACTGCGTGTTCTTGAGGCGTTTAAAATTTTTGCTAGTGATTCTCCTTAATAATAAATCATAACTACTAAAATTCATCTCATTTTGCTGTGATGTTTCTGAAACATAACTGACTTACGAAGTGTTGGATACGTTGTTATACACTTAAAATTTTTATGAAAACTCTATATATTCCCAAAATGGGATAATCGCTGGAAAAAATTCCCAGAGGAAAGCTTAAAAAAAATATCTTTTGGGTAAGAATCCCATCTCTTAAGTGACAGTTGGTGTGCGATTCTTTGCAGGAAGTATTGGTATTGCCTATGCACCTGGAAATATATTACTGATGCTAAACATTTTTTGTATGCGTTTTACACAAAAATGGTGAGTCCTTTGCAGTTGCAACAAGAGGGCAGGCGTATGCTCAGTTACTATTGTGGCTCATCGGCTTCCACTACAGGGATGCCCTTCAAAAACCAGCCCTTTTGTGGAGGAGGCTCATTAGATACAAAACACACAGGTTTGTTCCAAGTAATAAGTACTCCTAACTTATGGTTGACAATTAAGCAGACAGACATTCATTCAAAGAGTCACTTTATGTTCGTGACAGTATTCTTCAATGATTGTGAAGTGATGATGTAAGAACTGTATATTTTTAAAAACATCTTTTTTTTATATTGGTACATGGAAACATTGAACAGCTCTAGTGCTCACCACATGACGCAGCTATAGAAGTTGGTCAGCATAATCTTGCAGGGCAGGAAGGTGAGCGAGTCAGCATGCTCGATGCCCGCCATCCAGCTACGGAACTCGGGGCACACGAAGGCTGTGCCCGCGTAGGCAGCATCCACATGGAGCCACATGTTCTCATTTGCACCTGCAACAACATGCTGTAGTCTGTTCCCTGTGAAATTAATGTTCGGCGTATTTTTGTCCCAGTGTAAAAATTAAATGTTGCAGCAGCTCAACATGGTCATATACTAATAATTTCTGAGATTATAGGATTACTTAAGAATTTTTGTTTCATGAAGGGTGGTACAGGCTGCAAAACCCTCCACTTGCTCGGCAGTTAGTTACTAGCTCTGGTACTTGCAAGTTGATCCAAGTCTCAAGCAGGCTGAGTTCTAGTGTTTTATGTAATTGTTTTAATAAAAAATACAATAAAATGCTACAATAAAGGTAAAAGTAATAACTGAATAAGTACAATCACATTTATGCATAGCTCAAGAATAAAATAATCATTGCCAACTCAAATGAAAAATTATTTTTTAGTATGTCTCCAAAACTAGTTTTTGTGTTACATAAAATTAATGAAAACTAAAATAAGTAGCTGTGCCTAATATGAAACAGAACATTTTAATAATTCTGCTGTAATTTTAATTAAAGATTTGTGATATGAACTGTGTTGGGCTTAGTATATTGGTTGAAGATGACATCCTCCCACCGGGCAGTCCAACACACAACTCCATGTTGTTGGTCAATGGGTTGCACTAAGGATAGGGTGTTTAAGACTGCTGATAACATCTTCTACATGTACCTACCTCCACCGAGAAGAGTGGTGGAGGGTTGCTGCTTGGAACTACCCTTAGGTGGGCCATGGAGGGAAATATGTATTCTGCTAGCAGCTGATGTGTTTTTATCTTGCCATCCTTTTCCACCCCTCTACCAGGGTGTTATGAGGTTGTGTGATAATCTGTTTATGGTCTTCTTTCTTCTTCTTATTCCCATCATTTTGGCATGTTTTGTTGTTGTTGTTGAACATAGTGTTATTTTTCATGGCCCTTGTCATTAACAACATTGCCGTTTGTAACTTACTTCGGATAACAAGATTTAAAACCATTAGGGAACAAACTACACTTGCAAAATGAAATGAAACTGGTAATGTTGAGGCAGGTAGGTATAAGAAATTAGTTTGATGAAGTATACAGAAGGTCAGATAAAAAACATAATGAACTAGTAAAAACAATATATACATAATTTTTAGAATAAAAGAATGCAGTAACTTTTGTGGCTTGTTGAGTTGAGTCTTAGGGATCATGTGGAAACTACTAGCCAGCCCTAAATGTTAAAATCCGGGTGTATTTAGAGGTTAGTTAGGTATCGTAAATAAAGTATTATATTAATTTTTAACTTTGTGCCCTCCTTTTAAATTGTTCCTGGAGCCGCCACTGCTTTGTGGCGTGACATCCAGATATCCCCTGTAACTGTAATGTTCAGAACCTCTACCTCTAGACTGAGTGAGGGGGCATAGTGGTAAACCTTTGGACTCGCATTCGGAGGACCTGGGTTTGAAACCAGGTCTGGCCATTCTGATTTTGGTCAGCATTAATTACAATATATATATATATATATAATGATTGTGATGTGCAAAAAGAGTGTATGAAAGGAGGTGAAGAAAATGTTATTTGAAAACAGTGATGATGAAAAAGAAGCAATATGTAATAGGGGAAAGAAAAGAAAGTGTGGTTAGAAATTTTTTTTAAAATGATGGAATGATGAAGATCTAACAAGAAAAGGAAAGATAATGTGCTGGGAGAGTTTTGAAGGATAAAAAGGAATTTCAAAAGTAAGGTACAGATAGTGCTATAACAGTTTGTCATAAAATTAAGTACCAGGGGATGATAACGGAGCGTTCCTTAACCAGGCGTTTAGAAATTTATATTTTTTACCATGTTTTGTGCTGAAATTTATAACCATTCATACTTGAACTGTAATTGTCATTTTACCCATAAAATTAGGTGCTAAAAATTAAAAAATGTTACATACTGAGGTTTGCTTATAAATTAAACTGTCAATGTGTTGAAAACTGTTTCCTAAATGTCCTTGTAAGGTCATGTAAAGGGGTGGCGGAGGTTCTGGTTGTTGAAGTGAAATGAAATTTGTGGAGGGGGTTGTGTGGGCTTTGGTGGTGGAAGAGGTTTTATTGTACAGGTCGGGGTAGGTTTTAATGATTAGTATGCATGAGATCAGTAATGGAGGTTATGGCTTGTAGGAAAGTCCTTGTCAAGGCAGTGATTATAGTTGGACTATGTAATTCCTAATTTTCCTTGTAAAGTAATGTAACAAAATTACATTTTGACAGTGTAGATTTTCTTATGTTATATGGTGTTTTTTGAATGATTCACCAGTTTTGGGACAAAATGTGTCAATTTATCAGGGATAGTAGTAGTACTATGAGAATTTAGTGAGTGATAAAAATATATTTTGTATGAAAGATACTATTTTGCTTCTCTCTCCCCAAAACAGTGGTTATTTTTTACTTTTACTAGCATAGTTAAGATCTGGAAGCGTTTGCAAGAACACGGCGATATGAATAACGTAGAAGTCAGCAACTTACAGATAGGGCCGAGCTCTTTGAGGTTGTCGAAGGAGCAGGCAAACGTGGTGCCGAGGGTGGCGCACATCTGCAACAACAACAAAGATGAGTTGCTATACCATTCCCTCTCAGCTGGGTTACAATGCACGTAGCTGTTAATATTCATCCTTTGGCAATAAAATTTATCAGTTATTACATACTGCATTTTATTGTTAATATACTAAAGGCATTGGCCACAAAAAAATGTATTTTATACTTGTACCACATACTATTCAACTTGTAGGCATTATCATTGATTACTAGTACCTCAAATAAAATTATTTTAGATTGCCTGGTTTTTGCAAAATTACATGTTAAAGTCAAAATTTTACTGTTTTTGTAATGTACAAATAAAATGAACTAAATATTTGCCAGAAATTTAATAAGGGAAACTGAGAGGTATTTTCCTAATTCATTTTAATGTATGCTTGGCAAAAGTTATTTTACAAGAATTCAAGGGCAGCCACAAATCAAAAAAATGCATGATTTCCTTATTTTCAACTTTTTTTTTAAATTGCAAAAATATTTTTTGTGAAATTTTATAGACGTCTTGAAGTAGCTCTTGGCATCTTTTGGTGTGAATGATTTCATTTCTGTACGCAAGTTGGTTTGATTATTTGTACATTTCTAAAACAGTAAATTTGTGATTTTGACATGTATTCATGCAAAAACTGTGTGCTCAAAATTTTTTTTTCGCACAAATTGATTAGTCACAGATAATGTCTACATTATGGTGTAAAAATTTTTAATAGATTTTTTCATGGCCAATGCTCTTAATATTACCTAAACCAGTTTAACTACAAAGCAATTATTGGAATAGAAGATAAATGTACATATATTAAAAAGTACAGTACATTTCACTGGAGACAGCGGGGTTGGATTCACAGGAGGGCTCAGGGGAACTATAGCCCAGGGCAACAAATTCAGAAAGTAGTAAAATTTTAAAACAAGGAAAAAAAAAAACCTATATTATTTACATTGTCCACTCTACAAAACAAACTTTTTTTTTTTTTTTTGCTGGTATTCGCCTGGACTGTATAGACATATAGTTTGCTGGTGGTTGTACTATTGTAGTCTTAGTGGGTTGTGTTCTGTTGCCAACCTTAAACCAGCAACCATCGCGTTCTAAACAGCAACTCCCAGCCACCAGAGAATGTCAAGTCTGATGAGGTTATAAATGCCGACAGATGCCAGGGTATGACATATGGCCAGCGTGCAACAAGGAAGGGCACCTGGATCACAGAGCATAAACTCCAGGAGTCAAACTAAGCACACTCACAGTGTCGGGGTGCTGATTTTTGAACAAGGCAATGTAAATTCATGCTTTTAGTCTAATTAGCAATTTAACTTTGTATCATGCTCAGTCGAATCATATTATTATGATCACCTGCTAGTATACAGAGTAACCGCCCTTCGCAGCACAGACAGCTGCTAGACGAGCTGGCAGTGTCTCAAGTCAGGTGCTGATAGGTCTCCACGGGTATCTGGAGCCATGCTGTCTGCAGTGCGTCCCACAACTGTTGAAGGGTGCGTGGCGGAGGAGACAGACAGCGAACACGACGATCGAGGTAGTCCCATAGATGTTCAATTGGATTGAGATTGGGGCTGTTCGGGGGCCAGGGAAGAACTTTGAAGTCTCTTCCAGCCACATGCGGACACTTCTAGCCGTGTGGCAAGGCGCATTATCATGCTGAAAGATCCCAACCTCCCGAGGAACGACAATCATGCACGGATGGACGTGATCGCCAAGGATGGATTCATTACCAAATTGATCAAGAGTGCCTTCCACATGGATGATGGAACCTAGAGAATACCACAAGAACATACCCCAGACAATAACACTGCCCCCACCGCTTTGTGTTCGTCCAGCAATGGATGCAGGGTGTTGGTTCTCCGACGTTTCTCGTCGGACATGCTGATGTCTATCCGTTCTATGCAGCTGAAAACGTGACTCGTCGGAGAAGGCTACCCGACGCCAATCAGCAGTGGTCCAGTCGCCATACTGTCGAACAAATTCCAGCCATTTTCATCTATGCACCTGTGTTAGCATGGGTGCAGTCACCCTCCGTCTACCCTCCATCTACTCCGGAGTCCCATTCGCAGAAGGGTTCGCTGAACTGTTGCGGTAGATACGTGTCTGGATGCCCCCTGGTTCATTTGGACGGTGAGCTGTTCCACTCTAGTCTGTCAGTTGACCTTCACGCACCATTGTAGTCGACATTCACCTCGGACATCAATGGTGCATGGAGCTCCACAGTTTCCATGACGGTTATTCCCAATGGTACCATTTGTCCACTGCAATACACCTTTACCACAGAGGCACGTGAACAGTTCACAAACGTCGTTATTTCCGAAATGCTGCCCCCCTTGGCCCGAAAGCCGATAATCATCTCTTTTTGCAACTAGGATAAATCGCTTCCCTTACTCATGACAGCAGGAAGCACAATGTGTACAGCCAGCCTGTCGGTTGCATTATATACCCGCCTCACCAGCCCACATCACGGGCTATACGTAATGGGCTACGCACTGCAGATGGCACTTCTAGCAGGTGGTTATAATAATGTGATTCGACTGTGTATACCTGCTGTAATATTTTAATGGACTGTAGTTCATGAATTGACAAATAAACTATTCACGACTGATAATGTGAATTTACCAACTTTGGCACAAGCCAATACTATTACTCCTAACTTGCCTGAGGTACTCCTTATGAAGAACCAATTACATTGTCTGTACGGGTTATCACCATTATTAAAAAAAAATACATCATCAGCTCTGGTCAATGTCAGTATTCAAGATTGTACTGAAGTTAGTCTTTATAGCATTATAGACTAACAATTTTTATGGAATGTAGCTAATACTGCTAGCAAGTATGTCTTAAAGCATACAATAAATTAAGATTCATATTGTTAAACTTAACCTGTGTCCCTCATAAAGGTTTTTTGGTAGACAGTATACTGTGTACCATATAAGAAGGCCACTTTCTTGACAGTTGACAATCGCCGCGCCTTTTCGTTTATGTATCCATTCGCCATCAACTGGCGTGTCAAGAATAGACTTTGATGTGGCGAGGCAGCGCGTCCAGGAGGTGCTGCTGCGTGTGGCAATTGGTGAACTGCTTGGGTGGCGCTGCATTCGTAAATGGAGCTTGGTGGACGTGTGTAGGGTCGTTCGTAAACGCGGTACACGAAATACGTGTTACTTTAAAAATTATACAGAGCTCGCGGAAAACAAAATTATTTGTATATGCGCGTGAATACGTTATTTTAAACAACAAATCTATAATATGTTTCTGGGTGTAGTTCGGGATATAGATGACAGATGGCGTGGAAGGGCATCTTGCAACAGATGGTGCACTTTTAACTCATAAGATAGCAGCACCTGGTTTGAGAGTCTGGAAACTTTGGATTTTTTCGTTACATTCGGATACGTATCGTTTTATTGTGCATCTCATTTTGAACACCTATACGTTACTATTTTATCACGAAGTTTCATTTCTAAAACTAAAAACTGCTGTTTTATGACTACGTAAAATAAAGTGTATTAATTAATCTACGAACTCTTTCTTATACGCGCATTTTCTGCTTGTGTGATGTGCTTCGGCACTGTTCTCAGAATAGCCAACGTAATATTAACTTTTGTTTGTTCGTTCATCAGCTGATACAGGATTTTGTAAATGGCGCGTGATTTGTTTTCAATATATTAAGTTGCCACTCACTGNTCATCAGCTGATACAGGATTTTGTAAATGGCGCGTGATTTGTTTTCAATATATTAAGTTGCCACTCACTGACTGTTTTGGTACATTCTCAGTTATTGATTGAAACAGTAACATTAGTAAAGGAAATCTCATGTTTGGAAGCACTGCAAGAAAACCTTTAACTATAAATGTATCTGAACATAAATTAAGCATTTTAGTTAGGTCCAGAACTCCCATTTCATAAATAAATGGAAGGCAGCTATCAAATCAAATTGAAGATGAGAAGAGATATTAGTGAACCTTTAAAAATGGGTGATTACAGTGGTCCAGTTGCTAGCAACTGCTAGATTACACGTTGAGAAAATCAAATCATCATCCAAGAGTGGAAATTTTAACAATTTACCTTGAATGAATATTCCAAATTTTGACCCTTTTGTGGCAGAATGTTTTGAAAAGTACAGTAATTCATGACAAGACCTTACTTCATTTTCATAGTCAGCCATCTACAAGCATTGTCTTAAATGTAAGGTAGAAAAAATGACCAAAGAATTAGATGAAGTAAAGGCTGCTCAGCACTTTTCCACCGTAAAATTCAGCCCAGGTACATCTTGTTTTGGCCATTTTGTATGTTCTAGTAAGCATAAATCCCATAGAAACATTTGTTTGCTTCTAGGTGTTGGTCATAAGAGACAATTTTTGATGGTGTTATCTCTGTGCTGGTGCTGCAAACCATGATATGAACATCAAAAACTGTAGAGGCCAGTCTTGTGATAATGCTTTAATATATTTTTCTAGTACACCAGTTTTAGAGCCCAGAATATTCCAAAGTCAGTTCCATAGCTCTCTCCTTTTGTTTGTTCTCTTAGAATTTGGCATCAGAGCATGAATGCTTCTTCAAAATCTGCACATTTTAATTCTCAAGTTTTATTAACCAGTCAGACATGTTTTATAAATGTTTGACAAAAAATTTTTAATTTGAAAAATTTATCCAAAACTCATTGTTCATAGATTAGCCCAATACAACATTTGTAAAAATTTTACTACATAGTAGAATGAATTTATAGTAGTGTAATGAATGACAGTGATGAAAACCTAACAAACTAAGGAAAGTTCTGGGTACCTGCATCAGGTACAGCATCTAGAAACTGCTTTTCCTTTTATTTTATGTTGGTCAGTGCTATGCAATACTGGCAGATTGGGTGGAGCAAGGGAGAGCAGTGACTTCAAATGTGGTGTAGTGAATGGTTGTTACATTAGTAAGCAATTCATCAATGCCATTTCTGCTGTTCTCGAGTTGCTTAAGTCAACCATCAGGGATGTGATTATGAAGTGGAAATGGGAAGGCCAAACCATAGCCATGAAGGCCAGGTATGTTGACTGATGTGACCATCGAGCATTGAAGAACGTAGCACTGGAACATTGCATGTCGACATGTGATACCATCACCCATGAATTCTGCAGTGTCACTAATTGTGATGTTAGCACCATGACTGTGCTTTGGGAGTTATGAGAACTGGGGTTCAAAGCTCGGGCACCTGCCCATAAACCACACATTTGGCCTGTAAGCGTGAAGCGCCACATTCAGTGGTGTAAAGAGAAACACAGCTCCTGGAATATGGACTACTAGAGACATGCGATTTTAAGTGATAATTACACTATATAATACCATGTGGCCGTTCAATGGGAGTGTTTGAGTGTAGTGAATGCCAGGCGAGCGCTACATACTGGCCTGTATAGTGCCACAATGAAATTTGGCAGAGGTAGAGTAACAGTGGAAGGGACTTGGTTTTCTTGTAATACTATAGGGCACATCAAAGGTAGAAAGCTACAAGGACATTTTGCCTGGCTGCATGTTGTCTGTGGTAGAAGACCAGTTCGGATATAGCATCACTATATATTGAAGTAGATGGTTATATAGTGTAATTTCTGTTTAAAACTTTATAATGAACATTTTTAGTATTTTTGTAAATTTACCCACTGGTAATATTTAATTTTAATGATACTTAATACAGAGTATTATATTTGAAAATAATTGTTTTTAATTAGTGTTGTCAGTTCAGTTAAATGTTTATTACTGGCAGATATTGTTAATTGTGGTTGCTTAGCAAGTTATTTAAACAAATATTATTTGTTTAGTTTCATAGACTCGTAGAACTCTATTTAGAAACCTTACTGAAATTTGTAATTTTTGTAAATGTTGTAAAGATATTTCTATGTGGTGAAGCTGATATTTCGCTTTGGAATGAGTATCTTGTTTATTGTGTTACCTGTTCGGAACTTATTTAAAATTTAAACAAAGCTCAGCGTGAAAANATGAAAAATATTGTGATTTTGAGATGGCTTTCGCCTCGTTTCTTTTCACGCAGCATGACGTAGGGCTTGGAGGTGTCAGCTTGCGGCTTGTCTCTTTTTGTTACGATGCTGCGCCAACATAAAGTTAGTTAGCAATGCCGAAACAAATGTCTTAGGTCTGCATTCGCGTGGGCAGTATCAGTGAAGAGGCCCCCCAAACCCAACATTATGTAATTTAGTATAGTTAGTGTATCTGCTTCAATTCTTCCAGCTTCGGAATGCGGGCTAGGCTTAGAAAGGCCAGGCCGTGAATGCAGCTATTGTCGGATGTGATAGATCTAAATTTATCTTTATCTTGTTTGCCGCCATATAAACTTGTAAATGAAAGTGTTCTATCTTTATTAATTTTTTGTTAGTGTCCTTGCATGCTCATGCCTACCTGAACTTTAACATGATTGATGTAAATTGGTTATCACATTGAGAACATTTAAAAGTAGTGCCTATAAAATTTCACTGCAAAACTTTCTCGGGCATATTTAAAAATCAAATAATTGAAGTTAAGTTTAGTGTTTTAACCCAGTGGTTAAATGAGATCGCTTTTGCTTTAATTACGCTGAGCTACGTGTTTCGTAATTTTCCCAGAAGAAGGATTGTATTAAAGAACTAACTAAGTACCTAATTTAAGTAAAGATCTCAATGCATGAACGGCGCCCAATAAAATAAAACTACCATTTATTCAGTACAAGAGTGTTTGCTAAGAAAAGATGGTTGGTCTTGCACATAAAAAAATTAGTTGCAGGCAGCATCCCTATTAATTATTCTGTAGTTAAACTCCAACTCTTCTAATAACTTTCCTGAATAAATTTTCACTCCATTTCAATTTCTGTTATATGTTGATTTTTATTTCATGCAGGAAGAGAATTAATTTAAGATTTTACTTGAACATGCATGCAAAGTGCATGTGGATCTATGTACGTTTTTGTTCTGTTGCAGTTTAGGTGTCACTCGTACCGCTTACGGTATAAGGTTTTTTGTACTTGTATTTGTTCTTCTTTGTCATGTGTTATGTAATGTCAATAGTGCTTCAAAATAGTGTTTACCTTGTTAGGAATTATTTCTCCGTTATCTGTTCCTATATTAAATACTAGTATATCCTTGCTGTCATACCACTATAATCTGTACAGGCTACCTACTTCACAGAGATAATATACATAATAATAACACACTATACGGAGATGATAATGTGTTTCATCATGGCAATGTGCTCCCTGCCATAAAGTACATTCTGTTCGTGAGAGGATTGTGGACAGTAGGTTTCCAGAAATATACTGCCAGCTCGAATTCCCAACCATTTTCCCATGGAACATCTTTGGGATGAACTGGGATGACAACTGCACGCTAGACCCCAATGACCCACATCATTTACTACACTTGCTACAGCGCTGCAGGAAGAATTGTCAGCCATTCCATACATGTTGTATTCTAGGTTTTTAGCATTGTAATAGTAAATTGTGTAGTATGCAAAATGTTACTTATTTGGTCCCAATGATGCTCACCTAAGATTTACAGTTTAGTCCATTGTATTGTAAGTCATTCTTTTAAGAAAATATTAGGAAGTGACGAATTATTATTAACAAGCACCAGTATTTACTGTATAAGCTTTCTGAAGGATAAACAAATAGTAGTACCTACATGAAATGGTGATATTTTTTCTAAACATTTAGGTTATGATAGTAACTCTTTTCTGAGTTTATGATACTTACATAAAATGGAATAAGCCCCTTCTCTCTATCTCTGGATATGGCATCCTTCAAATGGTGTCCCTGCAGTGAATATTCATTATCACTATGAATGATGTGCAACTGGATTTGCAATATCTGGCAGCCCTTTTTAATGTTAGCATGTGTCTGAAAAAATGCAAAACCATTACTAACTTTCAAAATGCTATTACAACACAAGTACTCTTTTGGCAGTTGAGTAAGTGATAACAGCATCACATAACATTTACAATAAACTGTCTATTTGGCTGCTATTGTTTGTAGTAATATTTTCAGATTTTGGTGTGAAAAGATTTGTCATATTAAGTAGATGTGAAAATAAGTGATTGCATTGGACTGTAAGACCTAAATTATTTCATGTATACTGTAGTAAAACAAAAGCACTGCATAGCAGCAATGCAGGATCTCACCTGATCGGAGCAGTAAGCAATGAGCCTTGTGCCAAGGTAAACTGGGTCCAGACTGCTGTGATGTATAGCCGCTCTCTTACGGGCCGACAGCAGAGACACAAGCAGTGCTTCGCTCGATGTGTTCTGTAAGTGACGACACAACTTCATCCCCATGTCACACCTTCATGCTTCTTGTATAAACAGTGTTCTAGGTGCATTATTGGTATTTCTCCACGTTATACTCATTTATTTTTCGTTTTTCCTTTCCCTCCTCCACACTACCTTATCTCATTCATGATCCTAACCATCATCTCTCTCATATTCTCCTCTTACTTCATCTCACTCCTTTCACCTGGTGAACTTCAATTCAAGATCACAATTTGTAATTTTTTATTTATCCAAACTACCTCACACCTCTCCATACATCATCATTCACGCACAAAATTCAATTTCTGTCACTGTGTTCAAAAGCTGCCGAGGCTACTTTTATTATGATACTGGGTTTTGTAAGCTTAAGTGAAGGATTTAAAGGAATGAAAAAACTGTATCCATGTTATGCCTTTTGCATATAACGTATTTTTATTAGATACCCAGCATGCATTTTGTTTTAACTCAACAAACAATAAAAACATTTCTTAAATTAAAGTTATTAACTAAGACAACATTATCAACAGGCACTTAAAGTAAGTAATTTTGAGATCAACCTTTGAAAAAAAATCACTGCCCGGTGAGCAGGCTCCAGTGAATTAAGGAAAGTATTTCTAATTTTGTTGCTGTACTGCAATGTTAATGTTAAGATATATGACAAATTAAGTTTGTATTTTTATGCTTTGTACACATTTGAGTATGAAATATAATGTTAGTTTATAATATATTTGTTCCCAACAATTTCACATTTGCATTTGAGTTACGCATGACTAGAGTCATTAGGTCCATGGCTACGTAAATTTTTACATGTGGCATAATAAAAATTCAGGAGTAAAGTAAATCTTAAGACTGCTGCCCAGTGAGGAGTGTATTTGTGTGTGTGGCAAAAATTGATGAAGCATTACGAGCGATGCCAGCCATTGCATGTAAAGCGACATTACCTCTGCACGCAAAGTTGTGAACTCGTGTGCAGTGTTTCCGCCATACTGCTGGAACAATGGGACTTTAAGTGGCGACCCTATAATTTTATTGGACGAGAGACTAACAAAGTCCAATGCATTCCTCTGTCATACTTTTACAGGAATCTGGTTAGCATATTTTGAGAAACAGCAGTCGGAAGCAGTAGTTTTCAGCCATGTTGGAGAGAATTAAAATAATGTTTCCAATGTGCGTGATGTCTTGAAAGTACCATACACAACTAGTCTGAAGTATTTTTTCTTTTAATAGATAAGCATTTTTGGTGCAAGTTTACTGGTTTCATAAAAAAAAACATGATTTCGAAGGCATTGCAATGTAGTTAAAATGCCAGATAGGGGGCCACCTTAAGCAGAGCTTTCAAAAGTGATCAATTAACTGTGAACAGTCTATACAATCTGAAAACATGCTATGTCGTTCCCTATTGTGTCCTCTTCATGTGTAAGCATTTTACTTGCATTCATTTCCTTTTTTAACTTAGACCCACGGTTTTTTGATTTCCAAGTCCTCGTCACATGGACTATTTGTTAATTGAAACACTCTTACCTGCAACATTCACGTATATGTTAAGTGTCATTCAGGCTGTGTTGGTTCCATCTCTTGCTGGCAAGTAGCCAAGGAAATACACCTGGGACTTGTGGCCTCAAGGTCTGACCAGTTGTCTTGTTACCCATTCAGTGATACAGAATTCACACCAAGGACAAAACTACAGTTGATAAAATGAGCACTGCAGTGAGCAGCCGTGCAGCTGGTGGAAAGTCTGAGTTTGCTTACTTACAGTGTTGACAGCAGCTCTGTTTATTTACAACACTCAGTCAGTCTGCACTTACCCAAATAACTAGGTGAATGCTGCTTGTGCAGAACATGAATACTAGTATCAGCATACACCCTTTCCCTTCCAGCCTATGAAGCAAATGAAAGAGAAAGCAGAGTAACCTTGCAGCATGACAGTGCCACTCCATATACACTTGATTAAAAGGGGGTGGAAGATCGGGGAGATGTAGGGTAACCCAGAAAGCAGGGAATCACCCTTCCATTTTGTCAATCATCATGAGGACTTCCTGCATAAAAACTTCTCATTATCTTTGAAGTTACTAAGGCTGGTGTCCCGGCTGGTGTCGCACTGGAATTGGTCATGCATGATGGCTCCTAGCAGAGCCATCGTTGTACAGTATTGCTTATGTCTTAACAAAAAGAAATTTGCATAAGAAGAGTATAGACTGTGAAAAATACTGAAGAAATATTGTTCAAAGGTGAAGTAATTCTTATCCGTGGAGGGCACTATAGATACAGGAAAAACTGTAATGAAATAGTAAGAAGCCTTGCAAATGAAAGTAACATAAAGGATGTTGTGAAGCATGCAAAGAAGATAGTGAGGCATGAATTGACACAAAATAAGTGGGAAACAAAAAGAAATACTCCTTTAACCCTTACTTAAGTGCTGATATAAACAAAACCATGTGGGTTAAGTCTTCTCTGATTGGTTAACCTATGCACTGCGTNCCTTTAACCCTTACTTAAGTGCTGGTATAAACAAAACCATGTTGGTTAAGTCTTCTGTGATTGGTTAACCTATGCACTGCATCTGAACTCACAAGAAAATATGTCACATTTAAATAACTTATAATTCAAAATCTTTTACATAATTAAAAAAAAACTAATCTTAATATATATTATTTACAACTAATTATGTACGTATCTATACTGGCGGTTTCCCATGCTGCCAATCATCAGAGCAGCCGTGTATTAATGGCAGTATGTATGGGTCTGGGTGTCTGCTACAAGAGCCCTCCCATGGCAGTTGCTAAAATGGCATGTCGTGAACCTGACGTGTGTGTTGGTGTCATGAAACATGTTCAAGGAAAACTGTTGAAAAGTGCCTAGAAGAAAATAGTTTTAAGTGTTTTTGATTATCTTTCTCAGCAGCATCCTACATTGGCTGTAAAGTAAATAGCGGCACTTGCAGCTGAAATGACTGGCGTGTGTGCAGTGAGTATTTCTATTGGCACAGAAAGGACAATAAGAAACGGGAAAATGTGCGGCACCAGGTAAAAAGAGGAAACCGGAAAAAAGTGTGCTCTGTGAGCGTGACAATTTTGTGAAAACTGCACTACATGCTATCATTCCTTTTTGATACATAATGAGGCTTTGACTTTAAACAAAGTTAATGCCCTAATTAACACTGATAAAAATTTGCCAGATTTTAAAAAATGACTCTTTACAAATTGCTAATTGAAATCTAATTTGAATTTGTGAAANGGCACGGAAAGGACAATAAGAAACGGGAAAATGTGTGGCACCAGGTAAAAAGAGGAAACCGGAAAAAAGTGTGCTGTGTGAGCGTGACAATTTTGTGAAAACTGCACTACATGCCATCATTCCTTTTTGATACATAATGAGGCTTTGACTTTAAACAAAGTTAATGCCCTAATTAACTCTGATAAAAATTTGCCAGATTTTAAAAAATGACTCTTTACAAATTGCTAATTGAAATCTAATTTGAATTTGTGAAANCTGATAAAAATTTGCCAGATTTTAAAAAATGACTCTTTACAAATTGCTAATTGAAATCTAATTTGAATTTGTGAAAAGAAATTCTAAAAGGGTTATTTTAGACAGTTGGGATTACCTCCAGAAAATATGTCAGTACTATCAAGAAGGAAGCTCGATTTATTATCTGGACAAAATGTGGGCTAATGAATGTCACACAACCTCAAAAGTTTAGGTCGATTCAATAGTTAAAACCAAGAAACAAGCTTTCTTATCAACCCTCAGTACAGTTGTAAAAACCCATGTAAAAATCCTACAGACAAGGGCAAACTGCTAATAGTTTTGCATATTGCAAGTGACAGTGATATTGTTGATGGGGGCCTTTAGGTTTTTGAATTGAATAAAACAGGAGACTATCACAAGGAAATGAATTGTGAAGTGTTTCAGTCATAGTTTGTGAAAATACTTCCTAAACAGTTGCTCAACAGTGTTATAGTTATGGATAATGTTCCCAATCTCAGTGTTAAACTTGAACGTGTGCCAACAAAATTGTGGAGAAAACCAGATATTATTTTGTGGGCAACATCAAAGAACACTGATGTTGATGAAAGTATGATAAAGGCAAAACTTATGGGCATTGTGAAAACAGTGGACAGCAGTGANCAAAGAACACTGATGTTGATGAAAGTATGATAAAGGCAAAACTTATGGGCATTGTGAAAACAGTGGACAGCAGTGGTGTAAGTATGTGATAGATGATCTTGCCCCTAAACCTGGCTTTACGATCATATGGCTTCTGCTATATCACTTTAATGTAAATCCTATGGAGTTTTTGTGGAGTCAGATTAAAGGTTTCATAGCTCATCACGTTACTAACTTTTAAGTTACGAGATATTTGTGTTTTAGTAGTCAGCAGTAGGCAAGAAAACCGCACATGCATAAAACATGTATCAGATGAAGAGAAAGTGTGGGAAGTGGATGGCATAGTGCACATAGTAATGGACAAAGTCATTATAAACACAGCAGAAAGCTAGACAGAAGAAAAAGTGGGAAGTGATTCCAGCCTTGGAGTTGAGCATCTTTCATAGATTGATTAGAACTGTAAGTAAATAAATCTTAATTCTTATATGTCACGGACAAGTGCATGTATGAGGTCTATGTGTATGAAATTTTAGTGTAACAACATGCTCCAGCAGCAACCTATCTTTGTTGTTCATGGTGGAAGGATACAGTTGTATATATTTTGACTAAATTAGGGGTGAAAGCACTATAGGTGCTAGTGGTGGGATGCAAGTGGTGAGACAGGAGTGGAAACGCAAGCGAGAATGACAGCTGAAATGTAAAGCAAAGCCGTGGNCAAAGAACACTGATGTTGATGAAAGTATGATAAAGGCAAAACTTATGGGCATTGTGAAAACAGTGGACAGCAGTGATGTAAGTATGTGATAGATGATCTTGCCCCTAAACCTGGCTTTACGATCATATGGCTTCTGCTATATCACTTTAATGTAAATCCTATGGAGTTTTTGTGGAGTCAGATTAAAGGTTTCATAGCTCGTNGCTATATCACTTTAATGTAAATCCTATGGAGTTTTTGTGGAGTCAGATTAAAGGTTTCATAGCTCATCACGTTACTAACTTTTAAGTTACGAGATATTTGTGTTTTAGTAGTCAGCAGTAGGCAAGAAAACCGCACATGCATAAAACATGTATCAGAGGAAGAGAAAGTGTGGGAAGTGGATGGCATAGTGCACATAGTAATGGACAAAGTCTTTATAAACACAGCAGAAAGCTACACAGAAGAAGAAGAAAAAGTGGGAAGTGATTCCAGCCTTGGAGTCTAGCATCTTCCGTAGATTGATTAGAATTGAAAGTAAATAAATCTTAATTCTTATATGTCACGTACAAGTGCATGTATGAAGTCTATGTGTATGAAATTTTAGTGTAACAACATGCTCCAGCAGCAACCAATCTTTGTTGCTCATGGTGGAAAGATACAGTTGTATATGTTTTGACTAAATTAGGGGTGAAAGCATTATAGGTGCTATTNGCAACCTATCTTTGTTGTTCATGGTGGAAGGATACAGTTGTATATATTTTGACTAAATTAGGGGTGAAAGCACTATAGGTGCTAGTGGTGGGATGCAAGTGGTGAGACAGGAGTGGAAACGCAAGCGAGAATGACAGCTGAAATGTAAAGCAAAGCCGTGGAGGAAGGAGTGTGTGCAGTAACTAAATGATTCATGAAGTATGAAGTGGGTGGAATGGAAAAGTAGTGGAAGGATCTGATAAGGGCCTGCAGTTGTAGAGTAACGAAGCAGCGTATAAGTGAGGAGAGAGTGAATGAAACCCAGAGAATTCTGTTCCCAATAACAAATTTGTACTCTGCAGACTTTCAACAAAATTTTGCCTGTAAAATGCAACTAAATGTCAATCAGTTTTGAAGATAAGGTACTGTTGGAAAATTATTATAATAGTCCCTTGACATTTTAGTATAATATACTATTTTATGCATCCAAAATTTTTGTAAAAGTTTTTATGTAATTTTTTAATTTTTTTTCAAAATAAACTTAAAAAAAAAATATTCTTGATATGTGTGTCTTGAGACATGCAGAATATTGCACATACACACCTGGAACATGCCTCCACCAGTTGAGCTCTCCCCTGTGTTGAGGAACTGCAGTGGAAGGCCCATCATCTTGCCCAGCCAGTTAGTCACTACCACATCCAGCTCCGTGCATGCAGGGCTCATGTTCTGCCTCGCACACAATACAACATGCCTCACAATGCATTTACTTAACTGTGCAATGCACGATGGAGTCGTAATATTAAAGTTAGCAATTACATTTCATAGGTTAGTGGGGAACTTTAAAATCTTGTTAGTACTTACTTAATAACACTTTGTAAATTTATGTATTGTTTAAGTTGCCCTGCTGGTAGGGTAACACTGACAAAATGTCATTCAAAAGTTTGGGGTATGTGGCAATAATTTTAATGCTGTTAAACCCAGCAAAAATGTATATTAAAGTTGGAAATATCAGCCAGTACCAAATTTGTGTAGTTCAATTTCTATAGTTTGTGATAAGTTCCCTTGCATTCATATACAAAACATATAAATTTCGAGTAGCACTACTGTAGTTCACCTTAAGTGAATTATACACGAGATGTCTAAGTATGCATAAATGCAGTTTCACTGATTGACGTACTTGTTTGAAAATGCCAGACATTGCAGCAATATACTCTCTACATAGGTCTGAGGTATGCAATTTCAACTGTTTCTTTGAATATGCATTAATTATTGCTACATTGTAGAAGTTTGAAATTTGTTAATAAACCTTACAGTAATGCATATTCAGTTCTCTGTAATTTAATAATTTTTCCTTATTGAAAAACCGAATGCTCTTCTTTGTTACATCTTCGGACTTAATACGTGGTGAGATTGGCAAACCCAATTATTTTGAATAAAATAATTTAAAAGTAACAGAAGGTTTAGAAAAGTTAGCAGACCTTTAATTTATACATCAACCAGGCACTGAGTGCACCATATGAAATACTTTCTGTAATTTGTGCCAAACAATCGTGTTGCACCTCCATCATTAAGGGTGTATGTACACCATCCTTACAAATAGCTTTATGCTGTTGAGTCGTGTTATGTTTTCAACTGTTTTGTGAAGGGTATGTTTTCTTAGGCCGTGTTCGAATTGGCACTTTTAGTTTACTGAAAGGTCACGTGAACCGAATTAGTAAACTAAAATGATGACGTATGTGGTAGTTTATTATTTAGTTTTTAGTATGTAACGAAACTTTCTAGAATACTAAATTACCAAATCAGAACCATTTTTGAACGAGTGACCATGGACAGTGTCCGAATTGAACGCTACTAAACACTAAAATCCTAAAATACCAAATGGTCAATTCTAACACAGCTTTAGTTGGTGGGAGGACTCTCCTTCCATCCATCGTGTTCAGCAGTCTAGTAGCAGTGGTGGTGAGGGATGAACGCACACTGCTGTGGAGTCTACATGTTTTTGTGGTTGCCGACATGTTTTACCCTACAACTATTTCTTTAATTCTCTGAATCTCTTTTATTTTTAAACCCACAAGTACCCTCACCTTGCATGCTCACATAGCTAACTGCTTCTGGTCGTTCCGCAAAGTCACAGGAGGCTACATTGGTGGATTTTTGGGATCGGCCGATTCCAGATTTTGTAATCTATAGGCATCCCGGCCAACAGAGACTGTACAGGACCGATATTTTCAAGAGAACTGCCGAACACATTTTGACTGACTGCCACTTCATGTTGCATTTGTAATTGCAGGTGAGTGTTACGAAACGGAAGAGAAAAGTAAATGTAGCCACATGGCATTGGGAATGAAGTCAGTGAAGGCGTTTGGTGAACCCTTCACAGTAACGTAGTTAGAAGCTAATCACGGTTAATTGTGCTCTTTCAAAATAAACCTTTAAAAAATGTCACTGCTCTGCCTGCATCTATTTTAATGAGCAAACTGAGTGTTATCTGCCCCATAAATTTGGTAACAATGGAGAGACATTAATTCCATGTCTTAATGTTGAATTAAAAGTGTTAAGAAAGCATTGGTGAATATTGAAATTATTTATATTGCTCTCTATTTTTTAATGCATATAAGTAAGAATAAGCAGATTTGTAAAATATGTACTTTTATAATAATTATTTTACATTCTGCTTGACTGATGCACAAATAAATTGATTACACCCATGGCAATATTAATTTAACATATGTTGGAAGAATACACAGTGTGCATAGTAGATCTTTAGCATGGCTTTCAAAAGTGCTTGGTCTACTATTATCCAGGGGGTCGAAGCTCTTTAGGGAAATCATGGGCCACTAAAATCGATAAGATAGAATGACTTCGCCAACTGTTGAAAAATGAAAATAATGCTCAATAAAGAAAGCTGTATATTTTATAAAAAGTATAATTTTACTTTTAAATATGATAAAGTCACGACTAAATTAAGCATCAGCGACAATGCCTTTAAAAGAAAGGTATAATTATAATTTTAATAAACGACTGTGTAGTAAACAGAGTAGCCAACATTTTTATTCACTACCATTAATTGTTAATCACATATTTAATTCCATGTTACCGTTTGTGAGTACAGCATTTAATTGTAACATTTTTACCAAATTGTTATTAGCAGTAACTAAAACATCTGTTTGAAAACTAAAACAATTATTTTTAAGAGTTGTAATGTTGGCACCATATTCTACCTAATAGCTTAAACATAAAGGAAAATAAGGAGCCACCAAAATACCATTGAGCCTCGTCTCTTTATTTTACTTTCTTTGTGAATGGCCTATACATACCACGTGATTGAGAGGATGGTCATCTCTGTCTGCCAGCCACACCAGAAGAACAAAACACTTTCATCCACACTATTTGGTTAGCCGCCTAGCGTTAACTGGCGTCCAGGCTTTTTGTTTCTGTTTCATCAACTTGTCAGTGGACATAGCCTCCAGACGGGTTCCACAACCCGCCAAACATTAAAAATATAATACATCATAAAAATAATATAGTATTGTAAACCTTTATTATATTTCAGTATTATCATAACAATTTACAAGTATTCATGTACAATTAAAAACCAGTTTTAATAGAATGCATAAGGACAGAATAATTTTGTCTGTTTCTGCTACATAACTAGCATGTGAAGTTGCTCGTGAAATAATAATGTAGTTCTAATAAATTTTCCCTTATATTCACCAGTAACTCTGAAATATTATGAGCAGCAAGCATATCCTTGTAAGAGTATCCTAGAACATTTGCAGGGTAATGCTAACAATAAGTTGTGATGTAATGCTGGATTTATAATGTATGTGCATTGTTGACTGCTCAGTTTGGCTCTACTAGCGTAGGTTATCCAGCTACTCTTTCCCGTACGAAGCAAGCCTTGTGGCCAGTACTGACTGCTCATAATGCTTTCCTTAATTCTGTTTGTAAATAAGTACTTAAGCTACAGTGGAATTTTAATAATGGTGTTCTGAGTGAAATCTAAGATTCTGTCCAGAAACAAAAAAAATATTTTATCAGACAGGTTATTGGGAATATAACTAAATTTTCCACTTTATATGTATTGAAGTTTTCTGTACTTTAGCCATTAGCCATGTTTGTTGTTTCTCAAGACGATAGGACCAATTATATTTTATTTTCAAAGGATGGGCTTGATCTCTCAAATTAAGTACAAAATTATTGCTACTCTATCACAATAGTTGCTATTCTTGTACACACTAATGATGAGCTCGACCAATTTCCACATTTTCTGCACATCCTCCGCTTTGACTCACAAATTGCCAGCAAAATTGTCAGAATCTTATGATTCAGAAAGTTATATATATAATTGTTTCTGTTTGTATAAAAAATAATTTTTGTAACTTGAATTTATATATATCCTAATTACATGGAAACCTGGATAGTTAAAGCATATTGACATTTCTGCTAGCTTTGAGTTCAAGTAATTTGATTGTGACAGTTCTGTTGGCAAAGCCTTTCAATGTTGTAACAAAGAAACATGCTTTCTCTGCCCCAGATTCCCTCAACAGTTCGCATGGTCTCAATACCACTTGAATGAATTTGCAGTATATTTTCATTTGAGCATTTCTAGATATTTATCTCCACTATCATTATTGTCACTACCGGCTGTTTTCCTCCGAGCACTATTCACAGGGCCAGCAATCATCTCTGCTCCCAGAATGAAAAAAGACACCAGTCGCCAATGGTTATTCACATGCAGGGGTATTTATTTTAAGTTAAGTGTTAACTGGTTTGCTGAAATGACTAAAAAATGTTATTTTTCTCCTGAAGAGAATGGAATTGTCATAGATGATGTAATAAGGTATCCCACCATGCTTGAATTAGCATACAAAGACTACCATGATCAAAAATTAGAGGACATAATTTGTAATCACACTGCACAAGGCATTGGAAGATCAGGTGAGTCATAGTAATAATTAGTGTTTAAAGTTATTATAAATAAGCAGAGAGTATTAAATAATTTTTGCTTGCCAATCTCAAAGAATTCTAGGTAGGGGCCATGGTAGTGTAGTGGTTAGACTACTCGCCTCCCATCTCGGCGAACTGGGTTCGATTCCCGGCAGGGTCGCTCCCGGATTTACACATGCGGGAATCGTGCTGGATGATGCTGCTGGTCGGCAGGTTTCCTCGGGGATATCCCATTTCCCCCACCCTTTCACTCCAGCACTGCTTCATACTCGCCTCGTTTCACCTTCATCTGCTCTCAAGACCTCGATGATAAGAGTCGCCCAAATCTCTTCGCTCACTCACTCAAAGAATGCTACTACTATTGACGTTGATATGTGGTAAAACTTTTGTGGTCTCAAACAGGTGAAAGGAAACATGCAGATAGATAAAATATAAAGCAGACAAGTATGCAGATAGATAAAATATAAAGCAGACAAGTATGCAGATAGATAAAATATAAAGCAGATAAGTATGCTGATAGATAAAATATAAAGCAGACAAGTATGCAGATAGATAAAATATAAAGCAGACAAGTATGCAGATAGATAAAATATAAAGCAGACAAGTATGCAGATAGATAAAATATAAAGCAGACAAGTATGCAGATAGATAAAATATAAAGCAGACAAGTATGCAGATAGATAAAATATAAAGCAGACAAGTATGCAGATAGATAAAATATAAAGCAGACAAGTATGCAGATAGATAAAATATAAAGCAGACAAGTATGCAGATAGATAAAATATAAAGCAGACAAGTATGCAGATAGATAAAATATAAAGCAGACAAGTATGCAGATAGATAAAATATAAAGCAGACAAGTATGCAGATAGATAAAATATAAAGCAGACAAGTATGCAGATAGATAAAATATAAAGCAGACAAGTATGCAGATAGATAAAATATAAAGCAGACAAGTATGCAGATAGATAAAATATAAAGCAGACAAGTATGCAGATAGATAAAATATAAAGCAGACAAGTATGCAGATAGATAAAATATAAAGCAGACAAGTATGCAGATAGATAAAATATAAAGCAGACAAGTATGCAGATAGATAAAATATAAAGCAGACAAGTATGCAGATAGATAAAATATAAAGCAGACAAGTATGCAGATAGATAAAATATAAAGCAGACAAGTATGCAGATAGATAAAATATAAAGCAGACAAGTATGCAGATAGATAAAATATAAAGCAGACAAGTATGCAGATAGATAAAATATAAAGCAGACAAGTATGCAGATAGATAAAATATAAAGCAGACAAGTATGCAGATAGATAAAATATAAAGCAGACAAGTATGCAGATAGATAAAATATAAAGCAGACAAGTATGCAGATAGATAAAATATAAAGCAGACAAGTATGCAGATAGATAAAATATAAAGCAGACAAGTATGCAGATAGATAAAATATAAAGCAGACAAGTATGCAGATAGATAAAATATAAAGCAGACAAGTATGCAGATAGATAAAATATAAAGCAGACAAGTATGCAGATAGATAAAATATAAAGCAGACAAGTATGCAGATAGATAAAATATAAAGCAGACAAGTATGCAGATAGATAAAATATAAAGCAGACAAGTATGCAGATAGATAAAATATAAAGCAGACAAGTATGCAGATAGATAAAATATAAAGCAGACAAGTATGCAGATAGATAAAATATAAAGCAGACAAGTATGCAGATAGATAAAATATAAAGCAGACAAGTATGCAGATAGATAAAATATAAAGCAGACAAGTATGCAGATAGATAAAATATAAAGCAGACAAGTATGCAGATAGATAAAATATAAAGCAGACAAGTATGCAGATAGATAAAATATAAAGCAGACAAGTATGCAGATAGATAAAATATAAAGCAGACAAGTATGCAGATAGTATATTAAATATAAAGCAGACAAGTATGCAGATAGTATATTAAATATGAAGCAGACAAGTATGCGGATAGATAAAATATAAAGCAGACAAGTATGCAGATAGATAAAATATAAAGCAGACAAGTATGCAGATAGTATATTAAATATAAGGTACGCAGTTTCCTTTCAGAAAACAGCAAACATTTATAGCAGTGGATTGCAAAAGACTTCCAGCAATACATACAAATGCAGACACTTGGTGGAAAACATCGTAGCATCTGTTACTGGTGTTTGATGCCGTGCAATCATCACTGGCGATCATTGCTTTAAAAAATATGCTTGGAGATAAAGGAACCTTTAGGTAAAGTTTTGAGTAGGGAATCCTGGACAGTGTGGACCAGGCCTCTGCAGCTACTCACCCAGGTAAAGGTGAGGCAGTTGAGAGCCCCAGCCAGCATGTCTCCCAGCAAGGCAGCTGGTGAGTGTATGGCGGAGTAGGCATGCATATGTGGGCTCTGTGTGTGCGCCACCTGGAACAAGGCCCTCCCGCCATCAGACAAGTCCCTGTCAACATAGACTGCACATTTTAATAACCATAGTGTAGAAAACATTTTAGAGCAATGCTTTTCATTGTTTTTGTTTAACATATCCCCAAAATCCATTTTTTGACCTACATACCCCCTAAGTTGACGCTGACCCTTATTCACCACTTGTAACTCCAAGTCTACTATAACACCATACGCACGCTCATTAATGTGAAGCAGAGTAGAAGACTACACTGCATACGCCATATAGCCAAGATGGAACACGGTCCGAATGCACAACGAACAGCACCAAAACAAACTTCCGAAAAGCCAAATTAACTTGATAAAAGGGTGTATTCAGTTGCATACAGACACACAACGTTATTTTTCATACGTACCCGAGTAATCTACAAAGTTTTGTCGTCCAAACATTGGGGGTTAACAAAAGAATGCACTAATTAAGAGACTGTAACACGCCTAATCTAACAAGTGTTTATACACGAGCAGGTAAGGAAACGTGAGGAACAAAGTAAATTGGACACAATCAGTAGGTTATTTAAAGTGCTTCTAGTGATAATTAAGTTTACCAGTGGTTTCTCGTGAACTGATTTCAATGTAATAGTCTCCAACCGAGACATTCTGTCATGGCAGCAAACTCCCAGACCTATGACATTACACTGCTAGGATTTTCAGAATTGCATACATATTAATTAAACCAGCAATAATCCACCTGGAAAATGACTTAAGTAGCCTCAAACAGTTATGAAACCCAATTTATACTAAGCTGTGTGAAGTTTAACAAGCCAAATTTCACAATAACTAATTAACCAAATATTTCACATAAATTCAAAACGCCTGACAAAGAAGGCAAATGTATCTTATAATTTTGTAGTGTTTCATGTACTTATTTTCAGTAAAGTAAGTGTCGGTAATGTGTGCATGGCACTTTGTGACAACTGAAGCTGGTTAACTTAGTGAACCACTGATGCAGTGTCTGTTCTGTTAGTGAGGTTCTATCGTTCTAAGGCCGTGTGGGATCCTCCATGCGATGGCAGTGTGGGATCCTTCATAACTTTGTCTACCATTCAGCTGCAATAGTTCTTTTATTTTTACTTGATCTTTAACGTAACTGCTGACCCCAAGTAGGACATATCAGCCCCAGCTGTTAAAGGGGATTTAATTAAAAGCTTTACACATTGCAGTTTACTGTGACATAGCTTTGTTCTAGTGTTGCCTACCAGCTGGACTTAGGGCTGGAGCCGCTTCAGCTCACGACCATTAGAGGTAGTGTGTGTGTAATGTGCAGCCTGACAATGGCATTAAACTGCAGTATCTAGAAATGGACTTCCATGTATTAGTCATGTTACCTGGTCACTTCACGATATTCTCAATATTGGAAGTCTCTTAATAATTTATCATATAAAAGTGTTACAGTGCAGTAGGTGAATGGTGTTACTGGTGGCCACCAATGAGTGATTATTGCAATACTGACATACATTCAGGGGGAATCAGGCCAGGCGACTGATGTGCCCTGAGGTACAGAGTCTCGTGTTTGCCCAATCGTAGACAGATTGGCGCCCCAAAATGCTCACATCACAGACCTATATTCAATCAGGTTCACCTTATTTCCCTTTGTTGAGACACGTCAAAGTATATTGTGGTTTTATCATAAATATAAAAGTTCATTATTCTCGCTGGATGCCAAAAAAATGCACAACAAATAAAATAAGTCAGTAACATAAACAATAATTTTGTTTATGCTCTGTCAAAAAGGTATAATCAGAACTTCATTGTTCATATTTTGGTGCATCCTTATAAGATAATTTTGGGTATCCTTTAAGATGACGCTACATATTTCCAGGAGTTAGCACCTAGATCAAGCTTGCTTAACATTTCTGTGAATGATTTTGCTTTTCTGTGTTATGAAGTTTTGATAACAAGTATTGGTATTTTACAACAATAGAATAATTACTTTTGAGTTACTCTTCTTAAAAGAACTTGAGAATAAGTTATTTATTTATTGTAGTTAGCTTTTTTCTAAGTCATACTGACTGTTTCGGCATGAACACTCTAACCAGTGGGTGCTTGATCTTCGCTAGCCAACTTAAGAGCATTTGCCCTAGGATTATTTTTGTTTACCTCACAATCATTGATTTTTCTCTGTCTCAGAAAAATTTTGATAATCAGTGTGTCGTTTCAGCTTTATCCTATTTTCATTTTTACATCTAAGGATGATGTTAGTCACTGTACTTCTTTTCATTAGCAGCATATTGACAATGTTTCCAATACTGTTTCCATTTTCGTGATGCCATATCAGTGTCTTTGATTAAATGTTGTCTCATTTCCTTTTTGCCCCCAGGGGCAGCGGAAGGTGTCCGTCATTAAGGGGTCAAAGGTCAAGTTTTCTAAATAAAAAACCTTTTGTGTAGTTTACATGTGGTTTAAATGGTAATTAACACTAGCAAATATCACAGAAATTTCTTAGGTGTTTAATATTAAGGCCTTACTCAAAACTCACGTAATACAAGTGCCCTTTTTTTATTTCAATGTGATAACTGATATAGTTTAATAACAAACATATATAAATTATATAAATACTGCACCATTCAAGTAGAAGTATTTAAAATTAAAAGTAAATTTGTCTTTGTGTATTAATTCTCAACAAAAGTTATAGTTTTAGTGAATTAAAGAAAGTTTACATGTGGATGTGGCCAGAGACTAATTTTCTTTGTTCTTTTGAAGAAATAGTTTTGTTGGCAATATCCAAGTTGGAAACATTTATCGCCAGATTACGTGATTAAGACGACCTTGAGTAATTGTTGAACATGTCATGTTCTCAGAAAAGGAAAAAAATATAAACAGAGTCAAATCTGTTGGATGGCACAGATGTACAGTGCAGTGCTGCAAGTTACAGGTTGCCAGCTGCTGCGGACTGCAGATTTGTTATTCCGTCTGACCTTTACAGCAGATTATTAGTAGGTTGTACGACCCCTCTGACCCTCTGGTTCCGCCACCCATGTCCCATACTGTTGTTTCAGCGACAGCACAGTCGATACTAACTAAACCCTTTGATATGACTGGAACTCTGTACTTTCAAAGAAACTGCTCTCCAGCTGAACAAAGCAAGATAAGAAGCTATATTTGAATAATTATGTTCTTAGAAAGTGTAATGTCTCATTTTTTATCTTTCTTCTCTAAATAGTATAAAACAAAGTCGCTTATCTGCGTCTGTCTCTGTATTCGTTTAGTGCTTCTAAACTACTGGATGGATTTTGATGCGGTTTTCAACATCGTTTAGAGAATTTCTTGAGAAAGGTTTTGGTGTATAATTCATTTATATTTAATGTAAGAATGGTAGAGAAATGTCGAACCGTTTGTAATCAAGTCGTATAAACCCGCTTTTAGTGCGCTTACATGGCTTGGGCTGACTAAACCATAAGAGATACATCAAATTACTGTACTACAGAATTGTAGTTCTCAAAAAGGTCTACAGAAAAGTCCGCGATAGCATATGATTATCTTTTAAGGATGACCCACAGTAACCATTTTTTCTCTTTCAAAGTATCGCTGTAAGAACTAAATTGTTACCGGGCGAAGCCGGGCCGGTTCGCTAGTTCCTTATATTTTCATGCCTTCACCAAATTGCACAAACTGTTACCGAAATATAACAAATGTTTATATATGTGATGTGAGTCCAAACTCACGGGTCTCCGTGACCGTTCGCTGCGCCATAGTACAACATTGGCCGCGACCGAGCACCATGCCGACGACAAGAACATCGGGTGAGGCCATCAGCAACAGTATCTCGATAGTGTTTGGGAAAGCACCTTTTTCGACCAGCACCACGCGAATTAGCTGACTATCTCACTTGGATCCGACCACGTGGGCGACACCAGGACAACTCGTGGTTCGGATCCCAACCGACGCACATGTGCTCAGCGCTACGCTGTCAGGGCATATCACGCATAAAAGCGACACCAAACTTCGTAGCGTCCCTGTTCAGGATGCGTACGAACAACCGACGCCATTGTGTAACACGAAGTGTTTGCGTGTGTTAGTGGCCTCCAAAAGTAAAGCTTAATCATTCCCAGTCTACCCAAACTGTGCACCACAAGTGAACTCTGTTTTTAAACGTAATTTCAAATTACGTCAAAGTGAAGTGCCAACGATTTCCTACTTGAAGCACGGGCTTCACCCATGCTAAGTTGTGCTCCCACAGGCATCACCTGACTGGGGGCATTTCAGTTTATGTGTTTTTCTTTAGGAATTAGTGTGAGTAAAAGTGTATATATTCATTTTGCAAAAGTTAACAGATGTACGGTCTACGTGCTCGTAAACTTAACAATGCGAAACTGCCAATAATTCAGCAGCTTGTGTAGTTTGTAGAGCACGTAAGTTTTCGTTAGGGAGAATGTCCAGTCTCAATTAGGTAAGGGAATTTTCCCACTCATGCGATGTAAACAATTAAGGGCCTTACCCTATTTTGCATTTATTTTTTACGTTCACACGTTTCGGTTTTTTAGCGTCTTCACAGCAAGTGGCGGGAAAGGCGCTGAAAGTCCATTAAGTCTGAAGCGGGCATTCATCGGAGCAAACCGCACGGTTCGTGACTCCCGGGCACTTCGTCAACTTTGCATTATCTTCCATAAAAAAACAATATTTTTCACTTTTTTCAACTAGATCATTGTTATTTAACGTAACTTCATCGTCCAAGAGGAGCACCTCTCCACCTCCTGCAGACCTAAAGATCCAGGAGTGTAACTTCATCAAGTAAATCCGGAGAGCACAAGCTCATTTTCCCGCGTTAGCCCTCGACGGACTTCGGGTCCGCTTAACGGTGTGAGCATTGTCAACTGGTTTGTATTGTCAGAACGTCAATAAATGACTTCAACCCCAGGTCAAACATTTTGATTGCAGACCTTGCTTCTTAATGGCATTTCGGGAGCTGGACCAATCAACCAACCATTCTAAAGGTTTAGGTGTTTTCAGTGTAATATGTACTGTTATCAGTGTTTAATTGGCGTGTGGAAAGGCCTTACAACTCCGCATTTAGCTCTTCTTATCAGCATAACTGTCCACCTCACAGCGCGCACCCGCGGCAGTACTGGGCCGACCGCGACATCCCACAGCTGGCAGCCTATGGAACCGCAATTAATACCCCTTCAATTGAGACACAGATGATCGGGAGAACAGTCTAGCCACCTGGGTGACTCGGCCACGACCCACAACATTAGAGCAGCCTGTAAGAAATCAACATGACGTCTCTGGTGAGTGTTACCCGCCAGAACTTTGCACAAGTAACAGTGCAGTGGCGACGGCCCCATCATTCTCCAACCCCAACTTCACGTCATATGAAATGTTAATTTTTTTACAAAATGCAAATTAACATATGACATTACTGTATTACATAGCAGGTGTGCTAAAGTATAAATGTATAGGTGTTCAAAATGAAATGCACAATAAAACGACAAATGAAACACAATTTAAAAACCTTTTTTCACATCATATCTCCTTCTCCAGACCCCCTTTCTTTATGCGCTTGATATTAATTCCAAAAGCATACAGAAATATTGCAGAATATTGTTGAATTATTTTTTCTAATAATTTGACGAAATATATTTTTAATTCGTGTCGTTCCGAGCCTGTAATATAAGAACAGTCAACTTAAAAAATATGCTATCTATTGAGCAAAATAAGCTGGCGCCCTGCAGGTTTGAACAGCACTAAGAATGTCAAAGTCTGCGTGGGCCGTCCCTTACTCCGCACTCCCTGCATATACTTGGCAAAAGTTAACGCACAGCTTCCTCCCTTAAAAATATACACATACAAATCCTTTTGTTTTTCTTGCCAGGGAACGCTAAGCGTCTCGGCATCTTATGATGCTACGCCACTGACAATTTTAGCAAGTTANATGGGGGGGGGGGGGTGGAAGGGAACCAACTAATCAGTCAAACTTTAGTGAGTTAATGGAGTGGAGGAAACTAGCTGGAGTGAGGTGGAGGGGATGGTTGTCCGCGGATATGGGGGAGGGGTTGGGTGTCGGACAGTAAAGGGGTGGAGAGTCGTGTGATTGTTTGGGGGCTAGGGTGGATGGAGTAGTGGTTGAGCTATGACGAGTTATGGGTGAAGGGGTTGGAGAGCGTGGTGGTGGATTGTAAGTAAGGGGGAGAGGGGAAGGCGAGAGGGAATTTGTGTGTTACGAAAAGACAATAATTAGCTTGGGGGAGGGTCGGCAGATTAACTGACTATATTGTCAACAATTAATTTACATAGAGGCGAACGAAACCGACTATTAAGTCGCCTGATGATCCTTACCAAGGAGTGGCTGTACTCTGTCATATTTACGGGAATCGAACTCTCAGCGTACACGAAAATAACGACGAAGGTATCACCCTCCCAACAGACCATCATGCTGCGACCTCCCTCACAATACAATCAATTCAGCCAGCTCCATTTACTCACTATAGTTCGACTCCCTCCACCCTACCACTATATTTCATTGGCTATTTCGTCAGTACCCATCACTCCCTCATCAAACATCGTGATTGGTTGCATTTTTAAACATTAGTCTTTTTCCGACCTTCAAGTCCTACACTTTACAGAGGGAAATGGAGGACCCAAGTTTTACTGTTATGAGCACGCACCTGCGCCACTGTCCGTTCCCAATTGAAAATCTTGCACCACGTCACTGCAAATCGTGAAAGAAACTTGGACACGCATCAATGGGAGAGTTACCAATACAGAATAAATAGTGGGCAGCTGGCACTGACCCCAGGGAGAATGAACTGCTCGAACTCCTGCATGATGGAGTCCCACGTCGCGCGCTTCTCCGGCGCCTCCTCGGGCAGTGCGTGCTGCAGGAACCCCGGTTCCACGTCCGGGTACACGCGCCTGTCCCTGATGTTCTCCATGTAGTCGGCGATGTAGTCCACCATCTCCTTGCCTGCAGGGACACACGCCACAGTAAGGCCTCCTTCACGTCTTACGGTTTTTGGACTGGACGGGAAATCGCCGTACGGGAAAAAAAACACTGCTATCGGTGTTACGGTTTCACTCCGATTGCAGCAGGACGGGCGAAAATCAGGCAGTTGTGCCAGGTGGAGAGTAATTTTACTATAGCTATGTGTTGTATGTACACCATCGCTGTAAAACAAATGGCGTAGATCTCATTGGGTTTCATCTAAAACAACAAGATGCCTTTAGTCTAGATTTGTCCGAGCACTGCCCATCCGTTATTTCCCGTGTGGTTTCCATTCCGCAAAAAAAGAAGTGCGTATATCTCAATATATATTAATCCGTAAATTCAGCACATATTTGAAGGAACACACGTACTGCCAGACATATGTGACCTCAGACCNCAATATATATTAATCCGTAAATTCAGCACATATTTGAAGGAACACACGTACTGCCAGACATATGTGACCTCAGACCAATGTAAAATTAACATTTATTTTCAATAAGTTACCAATATAACTAATAAGCCTATTTTCCTCTACATTGATGCAAATAGTTTCCATGAAATTCTTAAAATCGTAAATTGCAGGTAGGCCTAAACGTCTTGTTGACAGAGATATTGTTAGAGATTGAACTAAAAATATATGCTATACTAGTGAGACAATTGCAAATGCACACGTGGGATTCGAACCCAGAACCCCTGTACCGTAATCTGGCATGCAACCAACTGCATAACGAATTAGGAGCATCAGCAACGGTTGTATTCAATCTAAATTTTGGAAGAAAATGTTTACTTATCCGGGATACTTACAGGGCAGTCATTTTGAAAATCGAGTACATGAGTTACTTAAAACATACAAGCTTACATTGTCTTCTGTAATACTACTTGAGTGCAAAATCTTGGAATTAATAGGTTGATTTTTTCCTTAGACATTACAAAAAAACTATTTGTTTCATGTGCAACTCTCTTATAAAATGACGGAGAAAAGAGGCCCTGTATAGACACATTTGATGGTTTTAATAAATACTGCCGNGTGCAACTCTCTTATAAAATGACGGAGAAAAGAGGCCCTGTATAGACACATTTGATGGTTTTAATAAATACTGCCGACATACCAAATTAGATTGGAATTTGTTACATGGTTTCATACATAGTATAGCATACTATGCTGAAATGTTTATATGGTCGCCATTTCGAAAACAAGTGTCCAGTCCGTTTTAAACATATACGTTTTTATGGCCTAACGTAGCACTATGTGGTTGCTAAATTTTATATGAATTGGTGGATTTTTTTCTCGATATATGACAAAAAATTTATTTTTTCATGTGGCGTTATCTTACAAAATGGAGGGGTTCCGCGGTGGTGTAGTGGTTAGACCACTCGCCTCCCATCAAAGCGAGCCGGGTTCAATTCCTGGCGGGGTCGCCCTCTGATTTTCACATGGGAAAATCGTGCCGAACGATGGCGCAAGTCGGCGGGTTTTCTCGGGGTTCTCCAGTTTCCCCACCCTGGCATTCCGACGCTGCTCCATACTCACCTCATTTCACCCTCATCGGTTCTCAAGACCTCGATGTTAAGAGTCGCCCAAATCTCTTCACTTACAAAATGGATGACATCAGCGGCTTTGTGTAGACATATTTGATTGTTGTAATAGATACTGCCAACATACAAAGTTAGCTTGAAATAGGTTGCATTGGTTCGTAGATATAACATACTAAAATAAAATATTATACGGCCGCCATTTTAAAATGTGTGCCAAACTTACTGAAAACATACCAGTTTACATGCCTGGTGTAGTACTACTTGTCTTCCAAATTTGTTAGGAATCGGTTAATTTTCTCCTAATATATTACATAGAAACTTTAATTTTTATATGGTGCTATCTTACAAAATGGCGTACAAAAGAAGACTACGTATTCGCATATTTAATGTTTGTAATAGAAACTTACAGCATACCAATTTTGGTCGAATTGGTTAAACATTGTGGCATATACAACACATTAACTTAAAATATTTACATGACCGCCATTTTGAAAATAAATGTATTAGTATTCAAATTTCATATGTTTACAAATCTGTGGAATAGTTTCCTACATATAATGTAAAAGTTATATTTTTTCATGTAGTGCTGTCTTACAAAATGGAGAAATAATAACAATATTCTTACCTCATTTCAAGGCTTGCATGATGCTCTGTCAGCATGCAAAATTCCTTTTAAATCTGTTATTAGGTTGCCGAGATATGACAGAGAGCCCTAAATTTTTTAAATGCTATTTAAAAAAAAAAGAACATCCTACGTGTTTGAAAACTATAAAAGTCCGATGTCCTTATTAACTTCTTTATATATATGGAGTTTGGTGAAATTCGTTACTCGAGTTCAAAAGTTTTTAGGGAAGACACACACACAACACACAGACGCCTAAGCACACAGACAAGAAAGTGATCTCATAAATCTCTCTTTCCTTCTGAAAGTAGGCTAATAAAAGCGTGGAATCTAGATTTGTCAGATGTTAATTGATTATCTGAGGAGAGATAATTGTTATGATATTGTCATGATATGATTTATCGTTCTTCATCATGCCTTAACGGGATTATAGGGGCGTAACAAGTTATTGATAAAAGTTATGTAATGAACGCTATACAAAAGGGGTTTATTTAACATTAAGGTTGTACAATATTATGTCAATATAAAAATGTTACAATATGCGCGGGGGGAACTATACAAATATACTGAAATATTTATTTATATTAAATTATAAAGATTTAACCAGCCGCATTCTGAGTAAAGTCTAATTGGAGAGTCCCCGCCTTGTTCATGATTCCGGAGGCTGATTAAGATGGCACAAGTCGACGCCCGGACACACCCACTTCAGTGGTCTCCTCGTTCCAGTGGCCCGATGACAAAAGACACCGCCCACGAGCTACAACTGCCCTACATCGGTTGCGTTGTCCCTGTTTACTGGCCGGCGGAGGGGGTTCTGTGGTTTGCGATTTCATAATTAATTTCAGCAATTATGGCCCGTGCCCTGGATAAAAAAAAAATGAAGGTGTGATCAGGCAGGCCGCTCAGATAAGGGCTGATCACAACCCGTAACATCATGAGGGTTTGGAATTTTTTGTTGGTGGGTGTGGAAGGGTTTTAGTACAAGAAAACATTGAATTAAGTGTATTTGAAATGAGAATGTAACCTTAACAGTCCCTGTTTTGTGTTTTCACATTTCTTTGGAAATTATTTCCGTTACATTCGCGGAACAATAAGTAAAATTATTACAAAATGGTGTGGTTATGATTGTTAAAAATGTTTAACTAGAGTATATACTTGCATGTGAAGATTGCAGGCTATGGATGTGATTCACGAATGTTAAAAAGGCGTCGTAATTGAAACAAAATAACTAAATTATTTCACGTTTTATGGAGGAAGAAATTTAGCCGTTAAAAAAAATCGTATTATCGTATCGAACATGAAACAAAATAGGGGCGAAAGCTTCTTTCAACTATGCCAGTGTACTTACAGTCTTGTATATATAGGATATGATGTAGCAGCACTACACTACAATGTCAACTACACTTAAAAAAACAACGAGATTAATGTATTTTTTCTGCGAGAAGGCAAGCTTTGACATACTGTATCTCTCCTCGCTGAGGGGGCATGTATTGCAACAAGTTGTTACACGCACGTCTGACCTTTTGTTGCATGGAAACGTACTTCAACATTTCTTTGCAGCAAGAACTCATGTTCCAACGTCTATCCGCTACGGGAACAAATGTTACACCTCTTTACCGCGGAAACACACAAGTTCAACGTCTCGTTGCCTCAAGTTCACTTACATCAATATCGCATTTTCTGAGGGAACAAATGTAGGGTACACGTTCTGGACANAAAATGGATGACATCAGCGGCTTTGTGTAGACATATTTGATTGTTGTAATAGATACTGCCAACATACAAAGTTAGGTTGAAATAGGTTGCATTGGTTCGTAGATTTAACATACTAAAATAAAATATTATACGGCCGCCATTTTAAAATGTGTGCCTAACTTACTGAAAACATACCAGTTTACATGCCTGGTGTAGTACTACTTGTCTTCCAAATTTGTTAGTAATCGGTTAATTTTCTCCCAATATATTACATAGAAACTTTAATTTTTATATGGTGCTATCTTACAAAATGGCGTACAAAAGAAGGTTACGTATTCGCATATTTAATGTTTGTAATAGAAACTTACAGCATACCAATTTTGGTCGAATTGGTTAAACATTGTGGCAGATACAACACATTAACTTAAAATATTTACATGACCGCCATTTTGAAAATAAATGTATTAGTATTCAAATTTCATATGTTTACAAATTTGTGGAGTTGNGTTTACAAATCTGTGGAATAGTTTCCTACATATAATGTAAAAGTTATATTTTTTCATGTAGTGCTGTCTTACAAAATGGAGAAATAATAACAATATTCTTACCTCATTTCAAGGCTTGCATGATGCTCTGTCAGCATGCGAAATTACTTTTAAATCTGTTATTAGGTTGCCGAGATATGACAGAGAGCCCTAAATTTTTTAAATGCTATTTTGAAAAAAATAAAAAGCATCCTGCGTGTTTGAAAACTATAAAAGTCCGATGTCCTTATTAACTTCTTTATATATATGGAGTTTGGTGAAATTCGTTACTCGAGTTCAAAAGTTTTTAGGGAAGAGACACACAACACACAGACGCCTAAGCACACAGACAAGAAAGTGATCTCATAAGTCTCTCTTTCCTTCTGAAAGTAGGCTAATAAAAGCGTGAAATCTAGATTTGTTAGATGTTAATTGATTATCTGAGGAGAGATAATTGTTATGATATTGTCATTATATGACTTATCATTCTTCATCATGCCTTAACGGGATTGTAGGGGCGTAACAAGTTATTGATAAAAGTTATGTAATGAACACTATACAAAAGGGGTTTATTTAACATTAAGGTTGTACAATATTATGTCAATATATACATGTTGCAATATGCGCGGGGGGAACTATACAAATATACTGAAATATTTATTTATATTAAATTATAAAGATTTAACCAGCCGCATTCTGAGTAAAGCATAATTGGAGAGTCCCCGCCTTGTTCATGATTCCGGAGGCTGATTAAGATGGAGGAAATCGACGCCCGGACACACCCATCTTCAGTGGTCTCCTCGTTCCAGTGGCCCGACGACAAATGACACCGCCCACGGGCTACAACTGCCCTACATCGGTTGCGTTGTCCCTGTTTACTGGCCGGCGGAGGGGGTTCTGTGGTTTGCGATTTCATAATTAATTTCAGCAATTATGGCCCGTGCCCTGGATAAAAAAAAAATGAAGGTGTGATCAGGCAGGCCGCTCAGATAAGGGCTGATCACAACCCGTAACATCATGAGGGTTTGGAATTTTTTGTTGGTGGGTGTGGAAGGGTTTTAGTACAAGAAAACATTGAATTAAGTGTATTTGAAATGAGAATGTAACCTTAACAGTCCCTGTTTTGTGTTTTCACATTTCTTTGGAAATTATTTCCGTTACATTCGCGGAACAATAAGTAAAATTATTACAAAATGGTGTGGTTATGATTGTTAAAAATGTTTAACTAGAGTATATACTTGCATGTGAAGATTGCAGGCTATGGATGTGATTCACGAATGTTAAAAAGGCGTCGTAATTGAAACAAAATAACAAAATTATTTCACGTTTTATGGAGGAAGAAATTTAGCCGTTAAAAAAAAATCGTATTATCGTATCGAAATGAAACAAAATAGGGGCGAAAGCTTCTTTCAACTATGCCAGTGTACTTACAGTCTTGTATATATAGGAGATGGTGTAGCAGCACTACACTACAATGTCAACTACACTTCAAAAAACAACGAAATTAATGTATTTTTTCTGCGAGAAGACAAGCTTTGACATACTGTATCTCTCCTCGCTGAGGGGGCATGTATTGCAACAAGTTGTTACACGCACGTCTGACCTTTTGTTGCATGGAAACGTACTTCAACATTTATTTGCAGCAAGAACTCATGTTCCAACGTCTATCCGCTACGGGAACAAATGTCACACCTCTTTACCGCGGAAACACACAAGTTCAACGTCTCGTTGCCTCAAGTTCACTTACATCAATATCGCATTTTCTGAGGGAACAAATGTAGGGTACACGTTCTGGACATTTATACCTCGTTGTTAATGGACGAATAGATTTTAATTATAATTTCACGGAATTTAAACAAATATATTATTTTGTTGCTAATAAAAAACCCATACTATTTGTGATGTATTAACATAACATTCGTGTATTTACATATTTAACTTTCTAAAACGTAGCCTGGGAGAATTAAGAACCCGCACTGGGTTCCGAACCAAGAGTTTACAGTTCTCCATGCTAGAATATTACCAACTAAGCTACCCTAAACACCCCCAAAACTGCTTCGCATCCTCCGTAGGTTTGTGGTTCAAAGTTTNAAACAAATATATTATTTTGTTGCTAATAAAAAACCCATACTATTTGTGATGTATTAACATAACATTCGTGTATTTGCATATTTAACTTTCTAAAACGTAGCCTGGGGGAATTAAGAACCCGCACTGGGTTCCGAACCAAGAGTTTACAGCTCTCCATGCTGGAATATTACCAACTAAGCTACCCTAAACACCCCCAAAACTGCTTCGCATCCTCCGTAGGTTTGTGGTTCAAAGTTTNGAATATTACCAACTAAGCTACCCTAAACACCCCCAAAACTGCTTCGCATCCTCCGTAGGTTTGTGGTTCAAAGTTTGTTCTAGACCTTTATTTCACAATCAACTTGTGTTTATGTTGTTTAATAACTTTTCGAATATTTCAATATAAGGGAAACGTCATTTATTACCTTGATTATACAAAAAAAATTGTTTATAAATCAACAGGTTTAATCAGTGACATTAGCATCGATATAAATTCAATTATTTTCCATTTCTGGATCGGCGTGCCAGTAAAATACTATGACAAGTACTCATCCGTTTCACTGTAACTCACTACAAATCACTGATAAACATGTGAAATAGGATCATCAAAGTAATCAACAGGCTTTCTTTGCTCTCCGTGATGCAGTCTTCACTTACTTGGTGTAGACCCCTCTTGTGTCCATTAATTTTTTTTATTATTGGTTTCGACCGAAGTTCCCGTTTTATGCTAACAGGCTGATCGAGGGAAGGATTGCTTACTATGCTGTCCTAAACTTTCGCACAGTCGGTTTTGGAACAGCTTCGTTCTCCGAAGACACTTCAGCCATTTTGGCCTATGCGGACTTTGTCGCTGTCTCATACACAGAGTGCTGGGTGTTGCGCCTGCACATACGTTGATTTTCAGGTAGCCCAGGTACTCTGAACGAGGATACTTCTTCGCCTTCATTTCAAGAAGTTGTGGTTAGCAGACGCTAGCCTTAGTTATAGCCGTCAGGGGAGGGGGGGGAAGTTAAAAAATGGCTTAAGACAGTGGGGAGACTCTGATTATAGTGAACTTTGGTGGTACCCGTCTCAGTGTTAAGAAATAAAGTCTAGTCGAGGGGAGGTGAAACATCACTTCTCCGGCCTCCTCGTTACAAGAATGTCACCCCTTAGCGACAGGGCCCTNCTAGTCGAGGGGAGGTGAAACATCACTTCTCCGGCCTCCTCGTTACAAGAATGTCACCCCTTAGCGACAGGGCCCTGAGGACCTGCAGTCCTAAGAAGCGACTGTTAAGACATTTTGCAAGACGTCTGGTAGCTACTGCCGCTGAAAGCAATNGAGGACCTGCAGTCCTAAGAAGCGACTGTTAAGACATTTTGCAAGACGTCTGGTAGCTACTGCCGCTGAAAGCAATTGCCTGTTAAAATTGACAATTGAGTTCTAGCTTAGTTAAGAACAAAAACATTACGCAACACTTATATGAAAACATAAAAATTATTAAGAAATCATTTNGAGTTCTAGCTTAGTTAAGAACAAAAACATTACGCAACACTTATATGAAAACATAAAAATTATTAAGAAATCATTCCTATGGTTTATAAATCACAAAAACTCAATAGTTTTTTCTTTTATTGCACCTGCACTCGTCGCCGTTTACTGCGTTTTTTTTTTTGTCTTGTTTGGGTGTATTTTGCAAACAATCGTAAATTATCTAAGGTTAAACGCACCAAATTAATTTTAAAATATTAATTGTTTCTTAAAACTCCTTGATTTATGCCAGTAAGTCGGTCGGGAAGGATTTTGTGGAATGAAAATGTTTGTTCTCTCACATATTACTTGCATCTGCGAAATACAGTACCCAGAATTCGAACATGCATAATCTTTTTTCAAGTAACGCCCCAGGTCAGCTAGAATTTTAAGACTACGCTTGNTTTAAAATATTAATTGTTTCTTAAAACTCCTTGATTTATGCCAGTAAGTCGGTCGGGAAGGATTTTGTGGAATGAGAATGTTTGTTCTCTCACATATTACTTGCATCTGCGAAATACCGTACCCAGAATTCGAACATGCATAATCTTTTTTCAAGTAACGCCCCAGGTCAGCTAGAATTTTAAGACTACGCTTGCACACTCTCGCAGATCGCGTTTAGGAACTGGCACATTACAGCAGATAATAAAGGAAGAAGTAGCGTGGATTCGAATCCAGGCTTGAACCCGACTGTACAACATGCAGAGCATTGAACCCGACTGTAAAACATGCAAAACTTATAAAATAGTACACCCGCTACCATAACTGGCAGGAAAATACGATTTATGATACATATGAAAGAAGAATGCATGTGTTAAGCAGCAATGTAAACTATTTAGCTGGAGTTTACATATTTCAATGTTTTTAAACAAATTTAATTACATTTTAAATAAACATTTAAACGTATTTCTATTTTGGATGATTCAGAAAGCATATTTTGCAAGAAAACCTTCGTCAAGTATGACAGTCATATTTAATATTGTCGTATGTAAGTACATCGCTGCTAATGTTAAAAAAGTACATTTCATAATTGATTTTATGTACATTCATTTTACTTATTAAATTGATAACTTCCGTGGCTGAAATATATGTGCATAATATCAATCATAAGAAACATTTGTGAACAGTAGATATTATTATTTATTACATACAACAATAATAATTTTATGATGGTCTTGCTTGATGAAAAATAAAAGAAGGGTTGGAAGCTCTACTGTTTAAATTTATATTTAAAATAAACACTGATAAATTGATTTTTCAAACATTTAAATAAGCAAATTTTAGCTAAGTATTTCACAGTGTTACAAAATATATGCATTCTTCTTTCGTATGCAGCATGTTCTGCCCTGCATTGCGTCCCTTGCCCCGTCCCGTTTGAGCGAGCGAAGCAATGTGTCAAGGACAGAGTGGTAACCCAGGAGTACGCGGATATTTACAAAGCAGTTCTGCTGATGCGATGAGACTAACGGGACTCGTTCCGCCTTCTGTCATTGAGGGGATTGAATGTCTGAGGTTGTCGTTGCCAGAATGTTCTGGTTATCACCCCCTGCCTCGCTAAGTGTGACTCGGGGTGCGGGGAACCTACTGGATCGGGCCAGCGAGACTATTGAAGCCGTGACGGGNGCTAAGTGTGACTCGGGGTGCGAGGAACCTACTGGATCGGGCCAGCGAGACTATTGAAGCCGTGACAGGCCTCATAACAGAACAGTTTAGAGTTTGGAGGATTGTACGCGAAGCGACGCGACGAGTGACGACGAGAGTGACCGGCGGGAGTGAAGTCTGCGGACTGCGAGCATCGGTACCGTGAAGAGTGAGACTGACGGGCTGGTCTATTGAACTGGATGCGTGAGTGACAGACATTTGGAATGGTGGCAATAGACAAATTGAATACGTGTAAATAAGGAGTGTGAATTAAGTGACTGTAACCAATATAGAGGATGATGAGGACTTTAATTAGAATTGAGTGACATTAAATATTGCGTTCGCTGTGAATAACAAATGTAGAGGCGGAGATGTGGTAGTTGAATGCTGTAAATAACAACTGTGCGAATATTTATAGCATTATAAATAAATTAAAATTTTAAAACTTAGTTAGTTTATTTTATTAAGACCTCCATCCTCACGAACTCGGATACGCCCCTGGCATCTTGTTACAGTACTTTTCTGCCAATTTTGGTAGCGTGTGTACTACTTTGTTTTCTGCGTGTTGCTCAGTCGAGTGCATAGCTCCATTGGAAGCCTCTCTACCACTACTACTTCCAGTACAAACAGCACTGGGATTGTGTGAGCGCTCGGGTGTAGGACATACCGAAGCCCTGCTAAAATTTTACTTCCGCGATATCCCTTCGCCTCATGCGAACCAACCTTATTTAAGTCTAGAAANTGCCTCATGCGAACCAAGCTTATTTAAGTCTAGAAAATTACACCAAAGGACAACGCACCGAATTCGTGCGCATTCAGTTGTAATTACATTTTGCATAAGGACTATTTCTTACCAGGCGCTACCAACTCACGTGTTTTCTCACTGTTTTCCTTTATATTTATTCTAAATGAATTATTACAATTTGTAAATAAAATACAGATAAAGCTGAAATTTAACGAAAAGTAAGATACTTTTATGTTAACATGGGTATAAAACGCTTGTGATACATGACATATTTAGGAAATAACTTAACAAGTCATACATAAGGTGATTTTTTAAAGGTTGGATTCAAAAAGTGTGAACTATCAAGGTGGGGCACTATTAACAACTTTCCTCGTGCCTTACGCCATAGGCGTTGAATTGACGTGCAGTCTTTCCGTCGGCGACTCGCCTGGACGGGACTAAGCGGTGACCCTACACTTTTATGGAACGCTCACAAAGATACGAGTATGATGCGTGTCTAAAGACTCTGTACTTTCTGTATCAAAAATTTAGTAGCTAAAACTGATTCTGAAAACAACGATTTTAGCCATTTCCACGCCCAAAAAATTATCCTTGGAGTTGAAACGAGAACTTAAAACTTGTCTTTGGGCACGAAACATTTATTAATTACTTTTCGTGTTTAGACAACACTACGAAATATCGAACCTTTTTTTTTTTGTCATGGGTTTTGTACGAAATCTCTGCAGCGCACTTCACGCGTCAGCCAGGCGCCTATCGAGCTTTCCTTGCAAAGTAGTAAGATTCGGGTCGCACGGTTGATTTGATAAAAGACCTGTCGCGGGTGCACCTTAGTTTTCTCATGATAAAGAAAATAAACACAAGGAGCGTATGCCGTAATAATTAATTACACGACGCTCAAAAGTATTAATTTCAGTCTGCAAGATGGTGTTTAACCAAGCCCACGGCTTTAGGCCGGGATTACGATGACTTCACGTGTCACGTGATACGTAACAAGCAACACGTTCACGTAAGCCGGCTACACCTTGGCTAATGTGTTCCAAGAATACCTATTACGATCATTTCACGCAACGTTCACGTGATGGGAAAAACTTGCCAATGTCTAGCTTTGGTGTGTTACGTGATACGTGACTCTGCACCACGTGATCTCGCTGGCCAATCACAATAGCGACGTTGTTGTGTTATCTTTGCTTTTCGTGGGTTTGTTTTTATTTTCGCGATGTCGTCTGCTCACGTTTTTAATTCATGTACCGCCTATATAATTTTCTCCCGGGAATGAGGACGAAAGTATAATAGAAGTTAGACTAAAATTGTTTATTTCTTAATTAGTAATAATTCAGGGAGCTTAATATTTCCACGGTTTATCAATTATGTTCCTAAGATGTGTAAAATTGTATGCGTGACATACACAATGTTTACTGTACCGTTAAGTTTGAAAATTTTTGTGGGCTTATTTCATTAAACAAAATTTTAATTTTCTCTGCAGATGAAAGTTTATTACATACGATTTATTCCATGTACCCGAAAAACGTCTATACATCTCCCAGACAATTCGTTCTTGAGGTTACGACGATGTCCTAGTTGTTTTCAAAGATTGTTTGATAAATCGCGAACGTCATACGTTCNTGTTCCTAAGATGTGTAAAATTGTATGCGTGACATACACAATGTTTACTGTACCGTTAAGTTTGAAAATTTTTGTAGTCTTATTTCATTAAACAAAATTTTAATTTTCTCTGCAGATGAAAGTTTATTACATACGATTTATTCCATGTACCCGAAAAACGTCTATACATCTCCCAGAAAATTCGTTCTTGAGGTTACGACGATGTCCTAGTTGTTTTCAAAGATTGTTTGATAAATCGCGAACGTCATACGTTCNAATTCGTTCTTGAGGTTACGACGATGTCCTAGTTGTTTTCAAAGATTGTTTGATAAATCGCGAACGTCATACGTTCGCAACCTGTCCTTGTCACGTCAATATTAAAATACAGATACGCCTGTATATCAAGAATTTTGAGAGTTTTCAATCTGAAAAGCAACAAAACCTATCCCCAAAATAGTTATTCACTACACAAAGATTACGTTATTACGTGAAGTATCATAATATACTACCCAAAAAGACCACGTTTTACGTACACGTGAACGTGTTGCTCGTTACGTATTACGTGAAACGTAAAGTCATCGTAATCCCGGTCTTATCTGTACCACGGCACACAGTTCTTGATTTCCGTTCGTTGAGTAAGTAGCACCAGTAGCTACGTTTTTATAGTCGGCTCAAGGTTAAGTGAACACATTTTAAAGCCTGCTTATTTCATTTTTTTTTTTTTTTGCCCATTATGTATACTTTTGCCGTATTTAAACATTCAAACTTCTGTGCACCTAATGACGAGTAAACGTGCTTCTATTGGCTGTTCACGGTGAAGTAAGTCCATTTGAAATCAAACTTTGAAATAAAAATCACTGCTCATAGCGGCATGTATTTTAACTTACGCAACAGCCGCATTACTCAAAGTAAAGTTGGCAGCGAATTACGATGACTAAATGATTTATTAATAGTAATATTAAAATGGTATGTCACATGTAATTGAGTTTCTTTTTGTTATACGTAAATAATAATAATGCATGTATTGATTGTAACACATTTATATTTCTAACTTTTTCACAATTTTACTTGGCTGATGTACCGTTCAAGTTGTCTCGTCCATAAGCGCCCCCCAGCCACGTTACTACAAACCCATAGCCCATCTCATACTGTCCAATTGTTATGAACACACAATTTTTAGTATTTCCCTCACTTATACTCTTAAGTGCATGAAGTTTAAAGACACCACTTTTCGTTGAAACTAGGTTAAGCATTTAGACTTAAAATAATACGATAAGGAATAAAACCCGTTTTCATAATTTGCTGTCAGCTCAAGTGTAAGAAATACAGTACATGTTTACGTTACGGCAGCGATTCATTTCAAGAGTTGATTTCGAAAGCGTTCAACAAACCCCGTTGTGTTAGCTAGGTGGTTAATCAGCCTCCCATCGCCGTGGTTACCGGTTCGATCTCAGGCCCTGACAGACGGGGATCATCACGTTGGAGATGTATGGTACGGGTTTTTTTTTTCTCCAGGCTACGAGACTACTGCTGCCTTCAGACAAACCAGCTATTGGGCAACGCTGAGGTGCGTCGTTTCGCCGAAGTACTGGCTGTTTACAGCTTCATTGATGGACGCCAAGAGGACAGCCAGCGGCCCAGAAACACGGCGATGCCCTTGAGACATCCACAGTTGTTTAACGATGCCGTATTGTCTTTTTCCTAACACCGTGGCTGGCATCCACGTCCACGAGACGCTAAAAAAACAAGTCGTTACCGTCTCAGTGCATGCACTGAATGGAAGATAACGACCCTCTTATTAACTTACCGTATTGCTGGCCGGTTATACGACCTATCTCTGTTGTCACACCACAGTACGGCAATACCGCTACTTCGCATTAATTTATCAGCCTCGTTTGCAAAACGAAAAATAGCTCCGATAACAACAGACTGGAAAACTGCATGCATAACTTGAGCTAGATATCGATCTTGTACTAAATATTGCACTCAGGTCTCGTGCGGAATCAGGAGCTAGAACATGCGCGGGGGCAAGTGTTTGTACTAATCCTTCTTCGCTACTCATGTGACCAACTTTACATTAACTATATAGGAGTAAATCATAATTAAAACTGTGCGAAGAGCTATTCATAGCGAAACATGTTGCTGCCGAGAACACTTCGTAATTTAAAAAAAAAATAATGTCAGATAATGTTTGTGAGATTGCTGGATGCCGAGTATAGGTAGTATTTTCTGTTTCTCTATAAAAGTTTCTCTTTAAAACAATTGATGTCCCCATAGGGTGACACTGTCTTTGTAGAGGAACACTACAGGGCGTCTGTAACCTTCAGGGTCAAAATTATATAGATGGTAGAGGCCTTTAAATTGAGTATTTTGAGATAGGGAACCAATGCTCAGAAGTTCATATTTCACGCGCCACGAGGCCTCGAATGAGTAAGTAATACGTGTGTGGAACGTGTGTGTAAACGGTTTTAATTGCCATAACAAACAACTGTCTGCCACACAATCCACCATCTACTCAAATTCTGGTGTGTGAATAGTTCGTTGTTTATCACCCTGGCCAGCTCTGTGTGGCTTGAACGATCCAGTCTCTCGTAAGTTTCTATCCACGGCGATAAGTGTCTTTCAATTCGGACGACCCCTGTTGCGAAACTTTTCTCCGTACATTAGTGCACGGGAGGCTGTACTTTGACTGCGGTAAACCCTTCACGGGGTATACAGTGGTCAGGTACTAGTCCTTCTCCTCGGGNGACGCTAAAAAAACAAGTCGTTACCGTCTCAGTGCATGCACTGAATGGAAGATAACGACCCTCTTATTAACTTACCGTATTGCTGGCCGGTTATACGACCTATCTCGGTTATCACACCACAGTACGGCAATACCGCTACTTCGCATTAATTTACCAGCCTCGTTGGCAAAACGAAAAATAGCTCCGATAACAACAGACTGGAAAACAGCATGCATAACTTGAGCTAGATATCGATCTTGTACTAAATATTGCACTCAGGTCTCGTGCGGAATCAGGAGCTAGANGCATAACTTGAGCTAGATATCGATCTTGTACTAAATATTGCACTCAGGTCTCGTGCGGAATCAGGAGCTAGAACACGCACGGGGACAAGTGATAGTACTAATCCTTCTTCGCTACGCATGTGACCAACTTTACATTAACTATATAGGAGTAAATCATAATTAAAACTGTGCGAAGAGCTATTCATAGCGAAAAATGTTGCTGCCGAGAACACTTCGTAATTTTAAAAAAAATTATGTCAGATAATGTTTGTGAGATTGCTGGATGCCGAGTATAAGTAGTATTTTCTGTTTCTCTATAAAAGTTTCTCTTTAAAACAATTGATGCCCCCATAGGGTGACACGGCCTTTGTAGAGGAATACTACAGGGCGTCTGTAACCTTCAGGGTCAAAATTATGCAGATGGTAGAGGCCTTTAAATTTAGTATTTTGAGATAGGGAACCAACGGTCTGAAATTCATATTTCAACCGCCACGAGGCCTCGAATGAGTAAGTAATACGTGTGTGGAACGTGTGTGTAAACGGTTTTCATTGCCATAACAAACAACTATCTGCCACACAATCCACCATCTACTCAAATTATGGTGTGCGAATAGTTCGTTGTTTGTCACCCTGGCCAGCTCTGTGTGGCTTGAACGACCCAGTCTCTCGTAAGATTCTATCCACGGCGAAAGGTGTCTTCCAATTCGGACGACCCCTGTTGCGAAACTTTTCTCTGCACATTCGTGCGACATTTCTTTCACTACATCCTGCTGCACCGTACACTGGGGGGGAAGATCGTACTGTCACTCCGGTGGGAGGAGCGTAGGTTGGACACTTGAGGTGGTGTGGCAGTACTAGGCTATAGTAACCGAGCCCAACCTACTTACCGGTTTCTGGAAAGGATGGGTGATGCGTCTCTTATAACCTCTCAACATCCATGGCAACCCAAGGCTTCTCGTGCCACCCCTGTTTAAACTAATTGGGCTCTGCCGCCCGGTCCCTATGGGAATCAGCTTTCTAGCGGCTGTATAGGGGTATCTGCTGTGATGGCTTGGGCCGATAGATAGTACCAAGGCCCGACCACATGGCGGGGTGTTGGACCTCTTGGCACTCAGGCCACTGGGGCCCAAAACAGGAATTTCCCTGTGAAGAAATTCTAGGATGGTAAAGGACACGTGTCTGATGTCAGCGGGCCGGCCTTATGGGCGGCGTTGCGATAACGGCGCTCGATGACGACAACATGGGAGTAAAACCGGACGGTCATGGCGGTACCCACCTGTTCAGAGGGACCCCGCGTTTCCCTGCCCGTGGGCAAGGCGGTGGCGGTCAGACATTGGAAAACCCATAAGTGCCATGGAAAATAAGAGGTAGCATGGGATGATCTGTTTGGCCCATCCAGAGGTACCCTCTGGATATACGGATCAGATGAGGTTGGACTCGTGCTGGCAGTGGTTGACTCCGCATGCTGGAGAAGGCTCGGAGAGATCCCCCCTCTTGCTGAAGAGCTGGACTTGAACATGGCATGTTCCGGGGGCGTCCCCGAGATGACGTCAGGGGCGTGGATAGCGCTCCGGCTACACCACACGCTTGGTAATCTGAGTGCTAGAATCTCAGGCCTTGTGGTAGGACATGCTCTGTGCGATCTGTAATATCAGATCGGGGCTTTGCTCGGTG
>NQII01000945.1:115995-129429 GCA_002778355.1 Clitarchus hookeri
TTTGGTCAATTCAGAAAGCGCTGGTCATGTCTGCGATGAGAGGGCGTGATCCCTCTTCCCCGCCTACTGGGAGGCCGGGGTGCGGGATGGCCTCGCGGCTAAGAGCGCCCCGTTAACAAACAAAAGCTCAACTTCGGTTGTGTTAAGCAGTTACCTGCACCGTACACTAAATGCGTGTCTCCAAGTTCCTACGACGAGTAATGCTCCATCTTCGGCAACCAGGCATTAACTGTAAAGAGCGACAAATGCCGCCGTAAACACACCACAGGCGAGTTTTTAGTGTTGCGCGCTAGCGCCACCGACAGTCGACGCGGCAGGCAGTTGTTTGTTATGGAAACTAAATGCAATTTAAACACACGTTCCTCGCACGCAATACTCATCCAAGGCCTCTTGGCACCTGAAATATGCATTTCCTACCGCCTTTCCTCTATCTCAAAATACTCGGTTTAAAGTCCTGTACCATCTGTATAATTTTAACCCTAGAGGTTACGAGCATCCTTTATGTAGACATTTAGGAACAGGGAAGGAATCGGCCAGGGCCTGTATTGACGAACCATCCCAGTTTATGAAACCATCCAAGCACGTTATGTTGGCAACCTATAGTCCATTCATGGTTACTTCATATTTTTCTGAAGCCCTACTAAAGTTCTACTTTCAGGCTATTCCTCCGCCTCATGAAACAATGCTTAACTAAGTCTAGAAACTTACACCAAAGAGCATCGCTCCATATTTTGGCGCGCTCACTTTAATAATATTTTACATAAGACCTGTTTCTTACTAGGCATCACTCACTCACATACTGATGTGGCACCCTTTAACTTCGACGAGGTATACTGGAACTTGCTGTCACTTCGTTTGATTGCTCTTCGCTGTCTGAGCTAGGCGTAACACAGACCTTTCCGGTCACACGCGAGAGGGCGCTTCTGGGCCCACGTGTACGCCATCTCTCTGCAATCGTAATCACTTATTTTTGGTACACTGTTCTACACATCCTCCGAGTTTGGATTTATTCGCGCCATTCTTTCCGGGTGTTGCAATTCTTACAAACAATAGTGTAGTTCCACTCTAACTTGACTACGAATAGCAAATTAGAAAATGAAGTTCCATGTCTTAACATCATTTTCATAATGTAAAATTTAAATTTACGGATTGTTCACAACAGTTCACAGTTTCACTTGATCAGAGCATAAATAAAGAACGCTTTGAGGCCAAAGATATAATGTTTATTTTGCGTGTGGCGGAAGGATACAAAACGGAGAGAAGTATATTCTAAGTAGAGCTTTCAGAAGTACTGTAACTGCATAGGGTAACCTAAATAATTATTGGCATCTACGATGTAAAGTTGGCAGCAAATTATGAAAAATAGTTACATGTCTAAATGTCTTCTTCGAATAATATATGAAATAACTTCATTCGTCCCGCAAAAAAAAAGAGCATGCAATAAATTCACACGGCTGCCCCGTGAGGGTGCCTTTTTTCTCGGCGTTTTCTTCACAGGGGCGGGAACATTCAGCAATTTCCATTACAGATATAATTTACTGGTCAATCGTAATTACGAAAGAAGGTTTCGTAACGTTCGATCACCTATCACATTAGGGCATATGGTAACCCTCGTGGTCTGGCTCATAGACGTGTCAGGCCAGGAGGGCGGGACGGGTCACGTCCATAATTTTTCTGCCAACTTTACCGTAAGTATTTCAATCAGACATGGGCGTTTGAATACATGCAGTTAGATCAGGGACTTTATTCAAAGGCTGACTTGAATGGTGCTCGTTTACTCTCAAGTTGCCTATTAGTTAGCTTTCATTACTCACCCTCCCCCCCCCCTATNTATGGTATAAAAGTTCTCTAGTTACCTTAAAAATAGCTACAAGCCTGGCATTTTCTTTTTGCAACCCTTTGCCTCGACACTATAAGTAAATGAATTAATATGAGCACAAACGGTGTCTTTAAAAACTGAAGCTTGATAAGAAGAAGTTTTATTTTCATCGTCGCAGTAGGCTAAGCGGCGGGCAACTGACTCACAATAAAAAATGCTCAGAAGGCTTTGTTTACACAACCTCCAGTTACCTCAGCTTGTCTTGCGCAAAGGCAGTATGCTAGGATAGAGGTTACTACTCTTAAAAAAAGAAAGAAAAAATACTTTCTGCCGCTTTGTCCTAATAAAGAACATGACTGACGACCTCATTATGCAACTCTACAATAATTAATATTATTTACATAAGGACTTCGGATAGCCTGTCAAGTTTGAGTAAAGAGAAACTGATTATCTAATCTTTAGCATGCATCTTTTCACTTATATGATGTAGATGGAAAATATTTTCCATTTATTATAGTACAAAAGTAGAGCCTCACTTATTAAGGTTGACAAAATACCTATATAATTTGGACGCAGATGTCCGAGACAAGGTTGTTCTATGACTTCAACCCTTTGTAAGATATATGTGCATGATGTTTTGCAACTATTAAACTGCTCGTTTGGTGGTACGCGAGTCAATTTTGGCCACAGACAATTCGTTCTTTAGATGTTACAGATGACCGGACACTGAATGTCGCAGTCGTGAGGATGCCAAGTTCATGATGGAAAAATTTCTGAAAGCATTCGGTAAAAGTCAGGCAGACATGTAAGATACAGGGAGTGGGAATGAATGGAAAAAGAAGATGTTCTAAAACATACAATTAAGGAAAAAAATGAAGACATTAGAAACACAATGGTCTTGGAGGAATCACTTACAGAGAAAATTAAGAAAATAGCCCTGCAATGGTACGTACGGTCTTATTAGAAGAATTAATGAACGAATTAATGGGGAAAGATGACCAAGGATTCTTCTAGAGTGACCACCATTTGGAAAAAGGAAGCGTGGGCGACCGAGGTAAACATGGAGAGCTGGGATGTCTAATGATGACGGATAAGGACCCGAAGAAGGAAGATAAGCAAAATTGAGAATGGAGGAAACGATTGCAGGTCAAATGCTGAAAAGTGTAAATGCCCCTAAAGTATAAGCATAAAAGTTACGGCAGCCAAAATTTCAATCACATTTTTGTCGTTAAATATCCAAATGAATAAAATTTTATTATTGTTTTTAAAAGAATTTTATTGGAATTCCGTTGTAGATTAGAAGATAATTATGCGTGAAATGATTACATTTATTACGGATAATGTGTGTCGGGCTTTGCACCACACATATCAATGTCTTACTCGTGATTCGACCCAGAATCTCTAGCGTCCCAAACAACTAGAACACGGTGGTTGGGAAAAGGAAAGATGTCGGAAAATTTGGAGGGGGGGGGGAGTGGGAAGTTAGTTTGCGTTAAGACAATATACTTGCCTCTCCTCCTGTACTCGCTCCAGTCCATATCTCGCAACGCCAGTGGCCGGAATGAAGCGCGCACTGCGGCAGACTNTCCTGTACTCGCTCCAGTCCATATCTCGCAACGCCAGTGGCCGGAATGAAGCGCGCACTGCGGCAGACTGGTGGCGTTCCGCACCTTCACCTACCTTGACACGCGCGGCTCCGCAGTACACACCAGTCGCCACTGGGGAGCGGCCCCGTAGTGTGCATCAGTAACCTCTTTTACCCAACTCCGGCAGCGCCAATAAATTTTAGTCTTCGCGCCCCACTTGTCATGGCTTTTTGATAGCACTCAAGAGGGGGAGAGGGGAGTGAGAGCGAGTTAAGCTAATTTTATGTTCACCGCGTTATTTAAAAGCCGATTCATAAACCTGTGTAATACGTGCCTAATTTTTTTCTGTTTGGCACTTTCTGGTTTTTCAATTATCCATGTTTTCACAATTTTTTTCCAAATAAATACAGAATGTACACTGTCCGTGATTATCATATTTCGAAGCAAAATCTGCGTATGGTTTTTTCTAATAAGAAAAAAAAACTATGCCACTTTACTGTAAAACCTCTGTACCAATACGTATATTGGCAAGAAATGCTCTTCAGAAATGTTATTCAAAATTAATTCTTTTCCCCTAATCAAGTTAAAGTATATTTTTCTTCGTAGAGTTTTTAGCTTCCTGTTCGCGTTGTCGTTTCTGGTTGTAGTTATGGGGTGCTGNTAAAGTATATTTTTCTTCGTAGAGTTTTTAGCTTCCTGTTCGCGTTGTCGTTTCTGGTTGTAGTTATGGGGTGCTGTTACAAAATAACTTGTCAATCTCACATTTTTGGAAGGGTATTCTATCCATACCCCTACTCCAAGACACAACCGGATCGGGTTGCCACTCACCGCTCTGCCTTTCTTTAAGAGGAGNATACCCCTACTCCAAGACACAACCGGATCGGGTTGCCACTCACCGCTCTGCCTTTCTTTAAGAGGAGGAATCTCTCCAGACCTCCTCCAGCACGCGGAGTTCACTGCCAGCACGAGTCCAGCCTCGATGTGATCGGTACACCAGAGAGAACCTATGGTGGGGCCGCACCGACCAGCCAGTGCTCCCACTCNAGTCCAGCCTCGATGTGATCGGTACACCAGAGAGAACCTATGGTGGGGCCGCACCGACCAGCCAGTGCTCCCACTAATTGTTAGTAGTTGTGGCAGCTGACTGGCAGCAGATAAAGTTTGCTCAACTGTATATTTTGATAGCTGCTGGACACAANAGTTGTGGCAGCTGACTGGCAGCAGATAAAGTTTGCTCAACTGTATATTTTGATAGCTGCTGGACACAACACTACCATCGCGTGATTACCACCAACAGCTAACAAGAATTTATTTTGATTATCACACAGAAATACACGCGCAGACAGAGGAAAAGTTTTTACATTGCTAAGCCTCTGCAAATTTATTATAACTGCAACACTATCACTCTAAACATAAAAGCCTCTTNCACTACTATCGCGTGATTACCGCCAACAGCTAACAAGAATTTATTTTGATTATCACACAGAAATACATGCGCAGACAGACAAAAAGTTTTTACATTACTAAGCCTCTGCAAATTTATTATAACTGCAACACTATCACTCTAAACATAAAATCCTCCTAACTTTCCAAAGACGAGTTATAAGAAGCAATCATCAAAGTATCCTTTAAAAAAATTCCCGTTTTAATACGGATTCATGCGACACGAACGAATTTACTGCCACAAGCGTCTATNTCATGCGACACGAACGAATTTACTGCCACAAGCGTCTATTTTTCGTAACTCCACTTGCAATCACACCTACCACTGTGACTTGTTGTTTTCAGAAAAAGTCGCCTGCAGTTCAACATTGGCTAATTTGTCGCCAATCAGAATATACCAGCCACCGGCACGGCTACCAGCACCACAGATTGTGTCCGAGCAGTGTCTTGTCCACACATCCAAGCTGCCAACCAGCGGGCAGCAAGTGGTAGCGGGATAAATGAAGACCTCGCCCGCCCTCGGGCAACCGCCCGGTGACAAGTCATGGACATTACAGCTTGGTTCCGAGTCCTCCCATGCCCGTCTTTACATTTAGCTATCCTATACCTACTGACAGTGCATGTAATACACACTGCGTGAATTCTGTTTTTTTCCTTTCTAGCATGGAGAACCCNCACATCCAAGCTGCCAACCAGCGGGCAGCAAGTGGTAGCGGGATAAATGAAGACCTCGCCCGCCCTCGGGCAACCACCCGGTGACAAGTCGTGGACATTACAGCTTGGTTCCGAGTCCTCCCATGCCCGTCTTTACATTTAGCCATCCTATACCTACTGACAGTGCATGTAATACACACTGCGTGAATTCTGTTTTTTTCCTTTCTAGCATGGAGAACCCACACATCATGTCTATCGTCACGGCTTTGTTTGCATGAGGCGGGGGAATAGCCTGAAAGTAGAACTTCAGCAGGGCTTCAGAAAAGTTCTAAGTAATCATGAATTGACTACACAGGCTCATTGCTAGGTAGAATCAGGCACTACTGTTTTTCTGCGATGTCAAGAAAATAATCGTGACAATACATGTGTCAATTGCTGCTGGAGAGTGTCGGGACTAAGGAACTTCAAAGATAAAGATTTGGTACTTAGTTTTGACCTCGATTCATATTTGTTGGCCGTATTTGGGGGCACTCGTGATTACATATTGCCAACCATGTAGCATGAAATATGTTTTTTAAATATTTACCTAACGTTTATTCATAATTTTTAGAATAAATAAATTAATAAATCAAAGAAAATTCGTGCGTAAAGTTTATACGTGTTTGAGTGTATTACGTACTTAAATATTTCTATGTATACATTTTTCTTTCAGAATTTTTATAAGGGAACTCGCTATGGCCCTGCAAGGCAGCATTAATGGTATAATTATGGTAAGTTGATAAAAGTGTGTAAATTTTTACCTGCTTGTGAATTATAATAAACCTAGGTAATTCTTATGAAAATAATAGAGTAAAAAAAATTACGAAACCAAGTATTTGCAACAGTATTATACAGTAAATGTGAAGATCATTGCACTTAGAGTGAAGTTAGAATTTTCCTATCGAAGCATTCAAAAGCTTATTATAGGATGTTCTTGATAAAGTGGGCACTTTTGAAATTGCCTTTAGAAAAAAGTCACCACTCCTACCTGCATATATTTTAACGGGCGCACTGAGTGACATGCGCCTAGTCAAGTTGGTAACGATGGAGGGGAAAGTAATTCCATATCCTAACGTCGAATAAAATGTGTTATGTAACCATTTGTGACAACTTAAATTATTTCTGCCGCTTTCTGTTTTTTAATGCGTCAAAGTGTAAAAATAAGCAGATTTGTAAAATATTTACTTTTATAACAATTTCACAGTTTCACTTGACCGACGCAGGAGTAAAGTGATGAGGTCCATGACAATGTTATATATATATATATATAGCAGAAAAAAAACAACGTGCACACAAGTATATCTTAAGCCGGGCTTTCAAAAGTGATCCATTTACCGTGAACAGCCTATACACAAGTATTTTCGTACATACAAGTGAATACAGGTTAAATAACTGCATAGTTGTGTTATGTATTCGTTCCGCAGCAGACAGACTTAAGAACTGTTAACGAACCTTTTATTGTGTCTCTGAATGTAGTTTGAAGGAATGGAGGTGTAATTAAGAGACAAGCGCGCAAACAAGATTAAAATAGCAGGGACGCCTCCAAAACAGATTAACTATAACATAAACTGAAAAATGTTATTTTTCCCAGACTATTTATTTATTTATTTAGATTGAAATCGTCCATTACCACTTTTCCTGGAAATATTTGGACCTACGCATTTAAATTGTATCAGTTTGTATGCTACTCTAACACTGACATGCACGTAGGTAATAAATAGTACGCCTACATTTTTATAGTCTATTCGCAACATCTTCACACTCTTTGTATTAAACATTTGAAAAATCACCCCATGTATTATGTGTTCGTTTGTTTCCTAAATGTGTCACACATTAAAAGCGTTTATAAATTTATGTTAACATAAAAGTACTTTATTTTTGGTTAAATTTAACTTGTACTCATATGTTATCTAGAAATTATATTTAGTTTGCAACTAATATGAATAAAAAACAGAGAGAAAATAGGTATGTTGGCAATGCCTAGTAATAAATAGTTCTTATTCCAAATATTATAAAAGTGAGTGCGCACAAATGCGGCACGTTGTGCCTTTGGTGTAATTTTCTAGACTTAGCTAAGCTTTGTTTGCGTGAGGTGGAGGAATAACCTGAAAATATAATTTCATCAGGGCTTCAGAAAAGTTGTAAGTAACCGTTAATGGACTACATAGCGCACATTTGTCGCCAGACGGAACGCTGAAAGAGCGGAGTGTTGCTGCGAAGACGGCCTCGCGCCACTTGCACGGCGATATCTACTCGCAGCCTGTTTGCGGTGCTCGACAGTCATTGATAGCCACTGCGCTCTAGTTTTCCCTTCCTACGACTAGTCCACGCGGTAGTCGCGTGGTTAGCACATCGGCCTCACACCATGGCGCCTGGGGCAGGGTTTCTTTCTGAGGCTAGCCAAAATAATAAACCCCTCCCCCCTCCACAATTTTTTAAAAAAATATGCTCTCTTGTCCGGAAAATGTCAACAATAACCCCCCCTCTCCATCCAGTTTTGTGTATGTGATGTGAACAATGGCACATACCAATAACATTTGCAAGCAGACATGCCCGTAGCCAGGATTTGGGAAAAAATTACAAAGGCAAATAAAAACTTTACAAATTATTTTTGACACTGCTAATAATGTTTCATTGTTGCATCATGTCTTAAACATTTAATAATAAAATATTAATTAATTTTAATATAAATATAATGGAAGTCTAAAATCTAAATACAACATTAAACATAATATTCAGTACAATAGCTCTTTAAAGTGTACAGATAAAAATAAAATTATTTAGTTTTATCTTTACAACAGTCTCCCAATTCCACTCCTCGCCATAACATCAAGAACTTCGTCGGGTGTAACAAATGTTGGATAGTGTACTGACATAAGGACCAGTCCAATTAGAAGTTAATTTCCCGTTTTGTTGCGTTCTTTTAAGTCAGCAGTCGAAACAGGCAAGGTTGCTAGCATGCAGAGCAGATATCGAATGTTGGGATAGAATTTCTCATCACAATTGTACAAAACAGTCATAATTTCAATTGATTTTTAAGTCACAGCCATTGCTTGCCACCTTTGGCACCAAATAAGATATTCTGCTCCGACTGAAGACTCCGATGTTCTGTTTTCGTAGAATATCTTTAGGTTATGTAGCTCCTCCATATGTCCTGGGGTGGCATTTTTTGGGAGTATAACTTCGATTGATGACAAAAGTATCTTTTTTTTTGCTAAACCGGTCGACTAATCCAACAATAAGCCCATCTAGATGGGGTATGAAAATGGTTCTCAGGTGGTATTCTTCTGGGAGTTGTGGGGGTGGTCGTCACGTTTTGTTGTTCGACGAGGAACTTCAGTCACACAATCAAGGACATCCCCTGCCAGCATCTTTGCCTTTTCATATATTATTGAAAACTGCTGTTGTATGCAACAATCACTGCTGTTAGATATAAGCAATTTTTGAAATTTGATCCAAAATGTCATCAACCTATTTTACGGTAGATGCCAGACCATGCAGTGGATTTTAAAGGTAAGTAGACAGTGGCAAAGTAAAGCTGAATACATATTCACAAACTAGCAATGACAGTATGAAGCTTCCTTTCTCTATGTTAGCTAGAAGGAAGGAAGCGGTCGTGGAAATAGCCATGTTCGCCTTTGACAATTCTTGAAGACTGACGACTATTTCAGGAAATAATTCAACAAAATGTATTGGCAGCATCATGGCGCTCGATGAATCTAGTTTCACAGAGGCTCAGTAATAGTGTTTTCTTTGATTCAGGCAGCAGTTTAGTGATATTCGTTTTTAACAAGTTGCCTGCTTGAGAATTGTTTATAAAAAGATTCGTAAAGTATTTCACGACACAAAGACTGTTTGTAATCAACGGCACTGACAGAGAATCACTCAGGACCAAGTTCAAACGAAGGGATGCACAGTGCGTCATAACAAAACCATACATTGCCTTTGGGAAAACCTCTTGAATTCTAGTTTGAACACCACTTAAATTACCACTCATGTTTGCAGCCCCATCGTAACCCTGGCCCACCAGTTTATCCACATTAAGCCCCAAATTTCGACAAGTATTCAAAATTGTTTTAAACAAATTTTCCGATGGCATGTCATAGATTGTTAGGAAACACAATAAATCTGCTCTTTACATAAGTTTTCCTTCATAGCAAACATACCTGATGCACAATTAAAATTGTTCTTGACCTGAAATATCCAGAGTTTCATTTCCCAGGATAGAAAATCTGCATTGTTAATTGATGTCACAAGTTTTTGTTGGAGTATCTACNGTAAAAAGATTCGTAATGTATTTCACGACACAAAGACTGTTTGTAATCAACGGCACTGACAGAGAATCACTCAGGACCAAGTTCAAACGAAGGGATGCACAGTGCGTCATAACAAAACCATACATTGCCTTTGGGAAAACCTCTTGAATTCTAGTTTGAACACCACTTAAATTACCACTTATGTTTGCAGCCCCATCGTAACCCTGGCCCACCAGTTTATCCACATTAAGCCCCAAATTTCGACAAGTATTCAAAATTGTTTTAAACAAATTTTCCGATGGCATGTCATAGATTGTTAGGAAACACAATAAATCTGCTCTTTACATAAGTTTTCCTTCATAGCAAACATACCTGATGCACAATTAAAATTGTTCTTGACCTGAAATATCCAGAGTTTCATTTCCCAGGATAGAAAATCTGCATTGTTAATTGATGTCACAAGTTTTTGTTGGAGTATCTACCCACAAATACCTATGACCTCATTCTGGATTTCGGAACTTGTATAACATGTAATATGTTGCCTTAACTTATCGTCAGTATCGGCGCGATATATAATTTTGTAAGATCCGGAATTTCCCACCTTTTTTTGCGGTTTTTCCAGGGTCAGAGGACCACTATGATATCATCATCTCCTCTAATAGGTAGCTCATCCCCCCTCAGAAAACTATGGTTTCTATAATTGGCTTCAAAGAAGCGCTATTTTCTTCACGTTCTCTCTTACTTTTGTTGTCCAACAATGTCGCCACGTAGTCTATTTTACCACTAGTTACTTTCAAAAAATAACTCGCAGGGATTGTTGAAAACTGGTTTTGCGAGTTATTTTCAAACTTCTCTGTCACATCTTTCCAATTCCGAAATGGTGATACTACTAAGGATCCAGTATTTTGGTGTGCACCCTTCCCTATAGTCTGACGAAAAAAGTACACAGTACTTACAGAAAGCTCCATCAGTCAGATTAAAATAAGCGATCCACTCCAATTTATCTAGCCATTTGTGTTGAAATTTAAGTTTTTTTTTTTTGTTAAACTCACCAGCAGGAAAACGGAATGATGCATCTGGTACAAATAATGTACTTAAGACCGTATTTTAAGTCCTNTTTTGGGATATTAAAATCAATATCTACACAAGTCGAACTCCCCAAACTTGTATTCTTTGCTCCAACACTTTGATCACTTGATATTGTGGAAGTAAAAGTCTNTTTACCACTAGTTACTTTCAAAAAATAACTCGCAGGGATTGTTGAAAACTGGTTTTGCGAGTTATTTTCAAACTTCTCTGTCACATCTTTCCAATTCCGAAATGGTGATACTACTAAGGATCCAGTATTTTGGTGTGCACCCTTCCCTATAGTCTGACGAAAAAAGTACACAGTACTTACAGAAAGTTCCATCAGTCAGATTAAAATAAGCGATCCACTCCAATTTATCTAGCCATTTGTGTTGAAATTTAAGTTTTTTTTTTTTGTTAAACTCACCAGCAGGAAAACGGAATGATGCATCTGGTACAAATAATGTACTTAAGGCCGTATTTTAAGTCCTGTGTTAGTACTGTTGTAACAAAAAGGTTTTGGGATATTAAAATCAATATCCACACAAGTCGAACTCCCCAAACTTGTATTCTTTGCTCCAACACTTTGATCACTTGATATTGTGGAAGTAAAAGTCTNACACAAGTCGAACTCCCCAAACTTGTATTCTTTGCTCCAACACTTTGATCACTTGATATTGTGGAAGTAAAAGTCTTCTCTTCTCCAGACACAACACTTGGGATATGAGAAGTGGGAACTGACGGGACAGGCTCGGAACCAACATTCGATGGCAGCGCTGCAGGCTTGAAAAACGTGTATAGTATACTCCATACCCCAACTCCAGTTAAACAAAATAACACTCCTTTAAACTCATTTAGAGACTATTCCAGTAGTCCGTTTTCGTACACTGATCACTAGTATCTAGTACCAACCACAAAACCTTAACTGAAAATTGTAGAGTTAGACAGGATTGCCACCCACCCATGTATTAGTAAATTTAAAAAACCTCCTTATCCACTAAAACTTTCAATAATAAATAAACCCCGTAAATATATCAAATAACGTTCATCGAAAGTTATTTAATTTTAAATGTATATTGTGCTACAAATATATTATATACATATAATATATATATATATATATATATATATATCATTCACTACGGTACACTACTAAATTAAAATAAAATACTTACGTTAATTTATTTGCGTGTTTTGAAAATGTATAGTGTCACAATAGCGGCATTTTCTCTTTCAATTTCTTGAATGTCTCGTTTTCCTTCAAGATTTTCGTTTAGAACGTTCTATATTTTCATGAATTCAAAATTTCAGTCGCCGATCACAGCTTTTCTGGCAATATTAATGGAAGTAATCACATAATAATACAGTTGTGTGCGCATATTTAAAAATGTTACAAAATAACGATACATATTTATAAAAAANAAGTAATCACATAATAATACAGTTGTGTGCGCATATTTAAAAATGTTACAAAATAACGATACATATTTATAAAAAAGAAAATGTAAAATAAAATTAAGAAAATGTGTTGTGGTTTAACTAATTATTTTCGTTTCGTGCACAATGAGCAGATACTTCTAGAAATTTACTATTGGTATTTTTCAAACTGCTTTTATTAAAAATTTTGTAATAAATTTTTACGCGGAGACTTGAAAGCTTATTAAAATGCAATTCATTGAAAAGCAAATGGTGATTTTTTGATTCAATTAATTGAATTCAATAAATATTTGATCGTGTGAAAGGGCCTTTAGTGTATTGTTATGAATTTTTATGTTTTGTTTGGAATTTATCCTTAACGGGGATATAGGGGCTAACAAGTTATTGATAAGAGTTATGTAATGAACACTATATAAAAAAAGTTAATTTAACATCAAGGTTGTACAATATTATTTCAATGTAAATTTACTAAAATATTAAATTATATTATTTTATAAAGATTTAACCAGCCACCTTGTCCATGATTCCGGAGGCTGATTAAGATGGTCCAAGTCGACGGCCGGACACACCCATCTTCAGTGATCTTCTCGTTCCAATGGCCCGACGACAAAAGACACCGCCCACGGACTACACTGTCCTGTATCGGCTGCGTTGTCCCCGTTTACTGGCCGGTGGAGGGGGTTTCTGTAGTTTGCGATTTCATAACTAATTTCAGCGATCACTGCCTGTGACCTGGATAAATAAGTGAAGGTGTGATCAAGCAAGCCGCTCAGCTAAGGGCCTGACCACAACTCGTAACAGTATGTGCTGCACTCTAGGAATAGTTACGCGAGTCGGATAGTCGCGCTTGGCCAGAGAGTAAGGATTACAGCGGATCTGCTCCGGCAGTGACGATGTAACAGCGTTGCTCTTTCCGGCACACCTCTAGGATGGAGAGTAGAGGAAGAATGAGTAAGGGCTGGATGTTACCACACGAACATGGCTAAATCAGTAGTTAACTACAATAACATAAACAAAGTGTTTTCGTATCTCAATTGAAGTGCCACTGGAAAGGGCAATAAGCAATAAGTATAACTCACAGACCGGATATTCCAAGCTCGCCAAGGTTGGCTGGGTTGTGAGGAGGGGGGGG